>BSBM01001646.1:12660000-12875000 GCA_027924585.1 Larix kaempferi
ACTAGGATCATCATCATGACCACCCATGACCATAAAGATACCCTCCGGTAATAACTCGCCCTCACCAAAAGTGTTTCTCACGCCATCCTCATAATTCTCAAGATGTCCATCATAAAATGGCTCCCGATACACCCTAACCAAAGACCCATCAGAGTTGGGGATGGTAGCAAATGATAAGTCCATCTGAAGATGTCCCCCTAGCCCAGCGGACCACTTCCTACAAAGGAGCATGCCATAGGCTGGAGGGAGATCTATAACTACTATATCCATAAGCATAGATATGTCGGGGCATGAAAACAGGTCAGCTCTCAGGTTTTTGATCAAGCCAAAGACTTTGACTGGTTTAGAGTCAATTCCACAAACGTTCCCATAAGGTCTAGTTATTTTTAATCCCATAGCTTCCATGACTTGTAAAGGCATCACATTCATGGAGGCACCAGAATCCAACATACAGTTATGAAGGAGGAGATCACCTATGCGCAGTGTAAGGTAAAATGGTTGATGACCCCCATTTTTCCTCTCATATAAGGCGGTTTGGATGTTAATGGGAGGGTCATCTTCTTCATCAACTACATCACACGGTGCTGGGTTTTGAGAAGATGAATCCTCACCACCAGTCGTGGCTGTTGTTATCACACCATAGTAGCGGGGCTACTATTCTTGTACAGCAGATATCTGCACATTCCAGAGCCTACATTTTTGCAGAGCATGGCTATACATGTTGGATCACTCATGATCAGAGCAGTACATTATTCAGATTTTATGACCTTGTGTCAAGGTTGAGCCTTGAGAGTTCAGATTTGATGACTGATGTGACCACTTATCCCATTACAGTTTCAGTTCAGTGCCTAGAGATATATTGCAGCAGTGTTTCAGATGATGCATGATGATGATTATTATGATGATGTTGTATGATTTATGGATATGTGCTCACTGACTGTGGATTATTATCTTGTTGATTTAGTCATGATCATAGCATGTGCTTGGTATATTATTCCTGATGTGGCAAACTATTTAAAATGAACTGTAAATCTTAAAATGGACAATTGCTTGCACTTTTAGGTCATTTAACAAAACTTACTGGTATTTCACCTTTACATAGACATGATCTTTCCACCGACACCAGTTGTCTGCTAGTGTAGGCTCCATATTCACTTGTCTCCATCCATACATGACCTTCCTGTTTGACTTTAAACCCTGACATGTCTCATTTGACTTTCTGATACTGAGGACTTCCCCATTTTTCTACCTCTGTGTTTGGACCGCATCCCTGTTTATTCAGTGTCTCGGCTCTGAGTTGGTGACAGAACTTGCCTTTGGTGAGTTGGATTGTAGGCCTTGGCTCGAACTCCCCCTAGTCACTTGAGATGTTGTTGGCTAAAACTGAAAGCTCATGTTCTACCTGTGGAAACTAAATAAATTCGCCCATGGAAACAAAAAAAAAGGGCAAGAGCAATGAAAAGCTAAAAATACTCCTCGAAGAGTATAAGAAAGGTCCAAAAAGCAATAGTTCTTAAAAGCTATATCTAAACAATTGCTGACCTTGTGAATATATAAAAAACATGCCCTGGATGCAAGCTGCAACTAGTTGTGCTTCTCAGCACATCTGAAATCCGAAGGGTTATGTAGGCCAAAAAGGCCATGGAAATAAATTGAATGATCCTAATGAACTTGGATCAACTTGATGTAGACATGATGCCTAAGTTGAATAAGCACTCTCTAAACAACTTATCCATTTGTGAGACACAGCCATCCCCCGTGTTCTTTTGTCCAGCACAGAGTTTGTAGCTTCCCCCTTCTCCCAGTCCAAAGTATTTTTGAGTTAAGTTAGACAAGTCAAACCCTTGGCCCAACCTTGCTCCTAGCCTTCATCCTTCACTAGCAGTTTGACCATGTCCAATGGGTAAGTTTGTCATTTGAACTAGGGTGCAAGTAATTTTATATAATTACGGAATATGTTAACTTGATTAATGCCACTGAATGGAATTTATACTTTGAGCTTAGCTATGAAGTGATTAAAGAAGCATTGTCTTAGTCTACTGATGTGATTTATCCTTGATTGTATATATTCTTGGGATCCGTGATGATGTGGACCATGTATGATGATTATTGGTGATGATTTATGGTCCCACATGTTTGATGATGATATCATATGATGGACATATGATACAGATGATGTTTGATCCAGTTCAGCAGGTTATTATTATTACAGATCAGCAGATTATACATTGTCCATATTTGGTGGACCCTACAGCTGGCCCATTAGGGCAACCCAGGGTGTATGAGTACTCATTCCTAGTGGATTTGGGTCTTCTGGATCCATTGAGACACTTATCTTTCAGTTCCGGGCACTTTTGACAGTGATTGATGCAGTTTTACACTTGTTGACCAGATTTGGGGCTGATTTCCCAGCCTGAGCAGCAGGGGCCCCGAGAGGCCAGTTCACCTAGGGCGCTGATGATGGAGGGGGTGGTCCATCCACTTGTTATTACCATTTATCCCCCCTCCCGGAGAGCCTGGTGGGCTCAGATGGACAGCGCTAGCACCCTAGGAGGCAGTTTTGGCACTTTCACATTTCCCGAGGCAGTAAAAAAATGGGATAAAGTGGTCACTGAGGAAATCGATTTGGGCAATTGAGGCAAGGTTTTGGCATTTGGTTTTCACAGAGGTCTTCCAGGTTGATCTCACTATCTTCCAGTCATTTTTCACCATGTGGGTATCTCCAGATTGATCACAGGAGGACATTTACTGCTCGACTGTCATGGATTCTGAGGACAGTTTTGGTCATTATTATTATATTGGACATATTTTTATTATTTCATTGTGCCTTGGGGTGAGCTAGCAAGGATTTATACCTCCTAGCCCCACCATGTGCTTATTTTATCATGTCCTAGTCATCATGAGGTGGATTATTGTACTTTATACCCCTCTTGTGGGATGACGTCACCCTCTATTGTACCATTTAGTGAGGGCGCTATTGTTATGTTGAGTGATCCATGTGATATTATGTTATAGCCATTGATTATGTTGTGAGATCTTTTAATCTCAACCACTCATTTCAAAAAGTGGTTTTGAGATCTAGGGTTTTGGTCTTTATTATCCTATATAAGGAGGAGACCCCCTCATTGTAAAATTCATCTAGAGATTTTTGGCTCTTGGCTCTTGGAATAAAATTTCTACCTTTTGGAGTACATGCTTGGATTGGAGTGGATGTTGGTTGTTTCGATTGTAAATGCTATTGTCCATTGCATTGGAGGATCTATTGTAGCTATCTTGCGTATTTGCCATACTTTTTTTGCAGGTTGAGAGGGCGACTTTGACAAGTGCGAATTGGTGGGGAGGCTTGCCCTTCAAGCTTGGAAGAAGTCGTTTTGGGTTTGACAGGGAGTGGTTTTGCCTTTGTGTCAACTATTCTATGTTTTTCTCTCTCTTGTTTGCATCTACCTTCAATTTGTTAAACTAATTGATGCTTTGCTCCTTGGCTTGACAGGTTAGAAGGAATCACATGTGGCTTGGAAAAATCGATTTGGCAAGAGGGCTTCAACAATTCTCCATTTGATCTTTGGCAAAGTAATCCTCGTCTCAACTAGCATTCATCTCTTCATCCAGGTATGTCCCAAGAGGTATGATCTTCTCTTCCTTGAATCTTCCATAATTTCTAGATCACAAAAACCCTAATCAAATTAAAACCCTTGTTTTTTTTGGTATTTCTTAGATCTACTTGGATCTAGCCCTCAATTTGAAAAGATATTGAAAACCCACCTCTATAGCATCCACCCCTAGTTGGATCTATAGTTTGGTGGTGATTGGCTAAGAATTGACCCATTTTCTAAGACAAAAAAGCTCTCCTTGACCTAAAGCGCACTTCCTTGAGAGAGGCTTGTTGGGCTAGATCTAGCACGTGGGTATGTGAGATCCCACTTGATTTGACAACTAGACACTTGATAACACATACCCATATCCTTACTTTGGTGAAAACTACCTTGTGGACATCTTTCCATGTTTTGAGGGGTTGAAACCCCCCTTTGACCTTCTTGGCACCTTAAAACCTAGATCTACCAAGATCTACCCATTGGATTCATTTGAAACTTTGAAGGAACATAGATCGGGGTACTAGCACCCCGGATCTACATTTAGGTGGCCATTGGACTTGGCATGGTCCACCAAACCCACTTTTTGCCTCTCCTTGAGAAAGTCGCACCCCTTGGGAGTTTTGAGTTGGACCACTTCTAGGAAGTGGGTGTTGGAGTTTTTCGTAGATTTGGAATGCCCATGCCTTGAAACCTAGGTTTAGACTATCTGTTTGCCCCGATTTACCTTGGGGATTGCATTCCTTGTTTTAAGGAATAGTGGTCCACTTTTGGTCATCACTCAAAAACCTAGATCTAGTAAGACCTAACCATTGGATCACATCCATTTCACTTGACTTGGCTTCTAGGCGTCCCGATCTACACTTTGACATCTTTCTTGACTCCATTAGCCCACTAAACAAGGCACTAGTCCTTCTCCAAGCAAGGCGCACTTCTTGGGATTAGTGTCCAACCCTAGATCTAGCACATGGGTAACCCTAGAACCAACTCCAACTTATAGATCTAACCTAGATCTACCCTATAGTACCATCCTCACACCTAACTTCACCTTGTGGGTCCACCTAGAACCATTTCACACTTCCCAAGGCAACAATACCCACTTGTGTAAACACATGGTACTATACCTAGTAATCATACCCCATCATGTGGCCTAAACCATTCATAGGTTGAAACACTTATTATCCATCACACCACCTTCAACCATACCTTAACCTTTAGGTCCACTTAGCCTTGCATTGGTTTCCGTAACTCATCACTTACCTACCCTTAGAAACTTTTGTTTAGGTCCAATCAACAGTGATTGGGGTATAGGGTCTCCCCCTTGGTCTAGTTATACCTTGACCTAAAGTGAAGAGTGCCTCGGTTGACGTGACTCCCGCATTGCATTGGGAACCGTGGCATCTCTTGGGTCACCTCTTTAGTTGCCTGTCTCCTCTACCGTCCCGGATGGGATACCTCTAGGGGCAACTACAAGTTGTGTGATAACAGCTGTCTCAGGGATACTCTCGAAAAACTCTACCACTTGCTCCTTTATGGAAGGGATTTTCATTAACTCGGTGAGTGGAATGTTATGCATAACTTTGTCTAACTCTCTTTCGATGTTGATATCGAAGTCATACTCAGGCAAAGGGATTGGCTCACTCACTGGATTAGGCAACTCTTTGTTTTTCTTTTCACTAAAAGGGGTAAGCTTTGGGCCATCCTTTCTTCGTTGATAAGTTTTAAAAGGAGCTTGGTCATTGTTAACTTGTTCAGTAGCATAGATGGGACCACTAGGGTTTGTTTCTTCTATGGTGTTTTCTTCATGATCAATCAGGATTCTTCCAAAGTCTTTGTCAAATTTCAAGTCATCAACCCAATTAATGTTCTTTGGAGAATCCGGAGTATCATCACCATGGGTGGTATACTCAGGATCTTCCAACTTTTGCTCTTCAGACCAGTTTATGATAGGAGATGCTTGATTCATAGGGTTTCTTCTATCGCCTTCATTAGGTTTCTTTTGTTGATTCCAATAAGGTTTAGGACCATAGGGCTGCCTATATCTATCCCCTTCTCTGTTCTTGGCTAGGTCCCTAGTTAGGAGAGTTAAGTTTTTCATCATTTGATGCATACTCTCCATCATTTCACTGGGCTCTTTGCTAGGTTCCTTACTTTTCTTAAACTTAGGTTCAGATCTGGAGGAAGAAGGTCCACTAATTAGGTCAAAGAAGTTTTGTTTTCCCATGGAGGCAGCATTTGCCTCAGCTTTCTTGGCGTTGTCTTGGGCTTCCTTCAAATTATTAGGGTCTTTGTCCTTTAGGTGGTAACCCAGGTAACCTTCATAAGCATTAAGGTAATGGATCAAGATGGCTTGGTCAAGGGGCCTTATGTTACTTGGGATGTTGGCAACAGTCTTATCAAAGCGTTGGTTAAACTCATGGACAGACTCATTCTCCTTCTTTTTGATGTCAAAAAGTTGGTGTAAAAGGAAACGCCCATCTAACTTGACTGACCACTCTTGCTTGAGTTTATCGGTAAAAACATCATACCCATTGATTGATGATGGAGGCAAACGGTCAAACCATTTGCGAGCATCACCTTCCAAGGATGCAAAAAGACCCCTAATAAACACATCCTCCTCCTCAGCCCCATATGCCTCCATATGAGCCCAAACATTGTCTATGTGGTCCTCAATAGAGGTGGCACAATTGCCATTGAATTTTGGGATCTTTTCAAAGTACTTGTCAGGCATGCTATGGGGAGCACCCAAGATCTGAGAAAAGTCTAAGGGAGAAGCTCTAGCCTTATGACCAAAAGCACGAGCAACAGGAGGGTTGTTTTGGTTGTTGATACCGGAGTTTGATTGACCTTGTCCAGCCATTGGATTGACTGGGTTTGAACTGGAATTATGATTAGGTGATAAAGGAGGAACCGGATTGAACAAAGGGGATCCTAAGGTACGGTTTGGAGAACTTGAGTTAACAAGTTTCGACAAGAAGTTAGTTGACTGTGTTCTAGGATCTCTCTTGTGATATGTGAGTGGGGTTCCTTCCAATTGATTTGGAATTGATTTACTTCGTGTGTTGTAAGGATGACTATGAGCTCGCTCCTCAGCGGAGTCACGGTTGGGAGTCGCCAGGTAGATTTTTAGGCTCTACTACCAAGAGGTATGTCGTTTGAAGTGCAGAAAGGTAGTGAGACACAAAGATGTGTTGAACCAAGGTAGGCCCCTACCTCCCTGGCAACGGCGCCAAAAATGTTAATGTTGGCAAAGAGAACGGGAGGAGAGGCTTGAAAAACATATGTCGAACCAGGGTAGGCCTCTACCTTCCCCGGCAGCGGCGCCAAAAATGTTATCACACAACTTGTAGTTGCCCCTAGAGGTATCCCATCCGGGACGGTAGAGGAGACAGGCAACTAAAGAGGTGACCCAAGAGATGCCACGATTCCCAATGCAATGCGGGAGTCACGTCAACCGAGGCACTCTTCGCTTTAGGTCAAGGTATAACTAGACCAAGGGGGAGACCCTATACCCCAATCACTGTTGATTGGACCTAAACAAAGGTTTCTAAGGGTAGGTAAGTGATGAGTTACGGAAACCAATGCAAGGCTAAGTGGACCTAAAGGTTAAGGTATGGTTGAAGGTGGTGTGATGGATAATAAGTGTTTCAACCTATGAATGGTTTAGGCCACATGATGGGGTATGATTACTAGGTATAGTACCAATATGTTTGTACAAATGGGTCTAGTTTCTTGGGAAATGTGAAATGGTTCTAGATGGACCCACAAGGTGAAGTTAGGTGTGAGGGTGGTACTATAGGTTAGATCTAAGATAAATTTATAAGTTAGAGTTGGTTCTAGGATTACCCATGTGCTAGATCTAGGGTTGGACACTAATCCCAAGAAGTGCGCCTTGCTTGGAGAAGGACTAGTGCCTTGTTTAGTGGGCTAATGGAGTCAAGAAAGATGTCAAAATGTAGATCGGGACACCTAGAAGCCAAGTCAAGTGAAATGGATGTGATCCAATGGTTAGGTCTTACTAGATCTAGGTTTTTGAGTGATGACCAAAAGTGGACCACAATTCCTTAAAACAAGGAATGCAATCCCCAAGGTAGATCGGGGCAAAAAGATAGTCTAGACCTAGGTTTCAAGGCATGGGCATTCCAAATCTACGAAAATCTCCAACACCCACTTCCTAGAAGTGGTCCAACTCAAAACTCCCAAGGGGTGCGACTTTCTCAAGGAGAGGCAAAAAGTGGGTTTGGTGGACCATGCCAAGTCCAATGGCCACCAAAGTGTAGATCCGGGGTGCTAGTACCCCGATCTATGTTCCTTCAAAGTTTCAAATGAATCCAATGGGTAGATCTTGGTAGATCTAGGTTTTAAGGTGCCAAGAAGGTCAAAGGGGGGTTTCAACCCCTCAAAACATGGAGAGATGTCCACAAGGTAGTTTTCACCAAAGTAAGGATATGGGTATGTGTTATCAAGTGTCTAGTTGTCAAATCAAGCGGGATCTCACATACCCATGTGCTAGATCTAGCCCAACAAGCCTCTCTCAAGGAAGTGCGCTTTAGGTCAAGGAGAGCTTTTTGTCTTAGAAAATGGGTCAATTCTTAGCCAATCACCACCAAACTATAGATCCAACTAGGGGTGGATGCTATAGAGGTGGGTTTTCAATATCTTTTCAAATTGAGGGCTAGATCCAAGTAGATCTAAGAAATACCAAAAACAAGGGTTTTAATTTGATTAGGGTTTTTGTGATCTAGAAATTATGGAAGATTCAAGGAAGGGAAGATCATACCTCTTGGGACATACCTGGATGAAGAGATGAATGCTAGTTGAGACGAGGATTACTTTGCCAAAGATCAAATGGAGAATTGTTGAAGCCCTCTTGCCAAATCGATTTTTCCAAGCCACATGTGATTCCTTCTAACCTGTCAAGCCAAGGAGCAAAGCATCAATTAGTTTAACAAATTGAAGGTAGATGCAAGCAAGAGAGAGAAAAACAATGAATAGTTGACACAAAGGCAAAACCACTCCCTGTCAAACCCAAAACGACTTCTTCCAAGCTTGAAGGGCAAGCCTCCCCACCAATTCGCACTTGTCAAAGTCGCCCTCTCAACCTGCAAATAAAGTGTGGCAAATACGCAAGATAGCTACAATAGATCCTCCAGTGCAATGGACAATAGCATTTACAATCGAAACAACCAACATCCACTCCAATCCAAGCATGTACTCCAAAAGATAGAAATTTTATTCCAAGAGCCAAGAGCCAAAAATCTCTAGATGAATTTTACAATGAGGGGGTCTCCTCCTTATATAGGATAATAAAGACCAAAACCCTAGATCTCAAAACCACTTTTTGAAATGAGTGGTTGAGATTAAAAGATCTCACAACATAATCAATGGCTAAGATGAATCCATAACATAATATCACATGGATCACTCAACATAACAATAGCGCCCTCACTAAATGGTACAATAGAGGGTGACGTCATCCCACAAGAGGGGTATAAAGTACAATAATCCACCTCATGATGACTAGGACATGAGAAAATAAGCACATGGTGGGGCTAGGAGGTATAAATCCTTGCTAGCTCACCCCAAGGCACAATGAAATAATAAAAATATGTCCAATAAAATAATAATGACCAAAACTGTCCTCAGAATCCATGACAGTCGAGCAGTAAATGTCCTCCTGTGATCGATCTGGAGATACCCACATGGTGAAAAATGACTGGAAGATAGTGAGATCAACCTGGAAGACCTCTGTGAAAACCAAATGCCAAAACCTTGCCTCAATTGCCCAAATCGATTTCCTCAGTGACCACTTTATCCCATTTTTTAACTGCCTCGGGAACTGTGAAAGTGCCAAAACTGCCTCCTAGGGTGCTAGCGCTGTCCATCTGAGCCCACCAGGCTCTCCGGGAGGGGGGATAAATGGTAATAACAAGTGGCTGGACCACTCCCTCCATCATCAGCGCCCTAGGTGAACTGGCCTCTCGGGGCCCCTGCTGCTGAGGCTAGGAAATCAGCCCCAAATCTGGTCAACAAGTGTAAAACTGCATCAATCACTGTCAGAAGTGCCCGGAACTGAAAGATAAGTGTCTCAATGGATCCAGAAGACCCAAATCCACTAGGAATGAGTACTCATACACCCTGGGTTGCCCTAATGGGCCAGCTGTAGGGTCCACCATATATGGACAATGTATAATCTGCTGATCTGTAATAATAATAACCTGCTGAACTGGATCAAACATCATCTGTATCATATGCCCATCATATGATATCATCATCAAACATGTGGGACCATAAATCATCACCAATAATCATCATACATGGTCCACATCATCACGGATCCCAAGAATATATATAATCAAGGATAAATCACATCAGTAGACTAAGACAATGCTTCTTTAATCACTTCATAGCTAAGCTCAAAGTATAAATTCCATTCAGTGGCATTAATCAAGTTAACATATTCCGTGATAATATAAAATTACTTGCACCCTAGTTCAAATGACAAACTTACCCATTGGACATGGTCAAACTGCTAGTGAAGGATGAAGGCTAGGAGCAAGGTTGGGCCAAGGGTTTGACTTGTCTAACTTAACTCAAAAATACTTTGGACTGGGAGAAGGGGGGAAGCTACAAACTCTGTGCTGGACAAAAGAACACGGGGGATGGCTGTGCCTCACAAATGGATAAGTTGTTTAGAGAGTGCTTATTCAACTTAGGCATCATGTCTACATCAAGTTGATCCAAGTTCATTAGGATCATTCAATTTATTTCCATGGCCTTTTTGGCCTACATAACCCTTCGGATTTCAGATGTGCTGAGAAGCACAACTAGTTGCAGCTTGCATCCAGGGCATGTTTTTTATATATTCACAAGGTCAGCAATTGTTTAGATATAGCTTTTAAGAACTATTGCTTTTTGGACCTTTCTTATACTCTTCGAGGAGTATTTTTTAGCTTTTCATTGCTCTTGCCCTTTTTTGTTTCCATGGGCGAATTTATTTAGTTTCCACAGGTAGAACATGAGCTTTCAGTTTTAGCCAACAACATCTCAAGTGACTAGGGGGAGTTCGAGCCAATGCCAAACATCGGGACAACCGACCAGAATGATTTAGGCCTACAATCCAACTTACCAAAGGCAAGTTCTGTCACCAACTTAGAGCCGAGACACTAGATAAACAGGGATGTGGTCCAAACACAGAGGTAGAAAAATAGGGAAGTCCTCAGTATCAGAAAGTCAAATGAGACAAGTCAGGGTTTAAAGTCAAACAGGAAGGTCATGTATGGATGGAGATAGGTGAGTATGGAGCCTACACTAGCAGACAACTGGTGTCGGGAAAGACCATGTCTATGTAAGGTGAGATACCAGTAAGTTTTGTTAAATGACCTAAAAGTGCAAGCAATTGTCCATTTTATGATTTACAGTTCATTTTAAGTAGTTTGCCACATCAGGAATAATATACCAAGCACATGCTATAATCATGACTAAATCAACAAGCTAATAATCCACAGTCAGTGAGAACATATCCATAGATCATACAACATCATCATAATAGCAATCATCATGCATCATCTGAAACACTGCTGAAGTATATCTCTAGGCACTGAACTGAAACTGTAATGGGATAAGTGGTCACATCAGTCATCAAATCTGAACTCTCTAGGCTCAGCCTTGACACAAGGTCATACAATATCTGAATAATGTACTGCTCTGATCATGAGTGATCCAATATATATAGCCATGCTCTGGAATAAATGAAGCTCTGGAATGTGCAGATATCTGCTGTACAAGAATAGTAGCCCTGCTACTATGGTGTGATAACATCTGGCTCCAGCTGGGACAAGTGCTCTAAGGGAGAGAGCGCTTGAGAACCTCAGAATCTCTGGTCTCGAACACCTCTGCATCAATCTTCAAACCAGCACTGCACCATCCTTGCTTTCAGCCTTTATCTTGCACCTGTTCCTGCTCTCACAAAAACTAGAATACCATCATGGAGCATGTATGGGATAAAAATAAAATAAAACTGAACTGAAATATAATCTAAAGCATGAACTTGAAAAACTAACATGGCATATATCATTATCATTTTATTTACTGTGCAGGAGGAAAGGAGTACATTCTTAATTCAGGCAAATCTCAACCAGCACAGGCAGCCAACTATATAAATGCTAACTATAATTTCTTAAATGCATGCAGGAGAAGAGAAAAGCTTAGGAAGGAGCAAGACTCCACTCAGGCAGAAAAAGAAAAACGGGACAATACTCAGCACACAGAAAAAGAAAAGTCACACAAATCCTACTGCTCAAGTGAGCTTATTTAGAAGCTACCTAATCTAAACATGCAAGGCAAGGTAAGGAAGGTCAGGGATAATAATCCCTTAGCTCCCTTTGATTTATAGGGAGTAAGATGCGTTGGCCAGTCCCAGTGGTGAGAAAACACATCTCATCAATGCAGCGCTCAACAGTAAGTGGTCCAACCCAAAAGTCACCTGATCCCCTGGATCGTATATAAAATAAATCATTAGGTACTACAACCTTATCCCCAATTTCGAAACTTTGGCGATTTACAGATTGAGGGATGACTTCAATAACATGCTCAGGAAAAGGTTGGATATCAGAAGTGCATTGGGGTTGAGGTGTAACTATATTTGAAATCCTATTAGGAGGAATTTCATCAAATCTGGGAGGTCCACCGTTCAAAGGTACAACCATGCTACCAATCAAGATTTCTCCTATAGTCAAAAAGTCAGTATTAACATCCTCATTCACTTCAGCTTGGGTTATGGGTGGAGGGCTTTGATCTTCACTACTTCTGCTACTGCCTTCTCCCGATGGGATAGGAATGGTCATGTTCTCTAAAAGTTCCAGATGATCAGCAGGAATGGGACTATGAACTGTGCTAGGTGCATTGTGAGTCCTCATATCCAAAGGTGTTGGTGAAGAATAAGGTGTGTCTGTGGAATCAATATCCTCTTCACCACTAGGTAACTCACTAGGTAGGAGGAAACTAGGGTAATAAGGAGGTAAGTGTGAGTCAGTGGCTTCTTCTTGAAACAGGGCTAGATTGTTCAAAGAAAAGTCTTCCTCAGGGGCATCATGGATCAAAGCATGTTCTTGCCAACTCATAAAGTCGTCATTTACCTGCCTCAAAACCCCATCCTCTAAGGACAAAATGGGACAAATGATCAGGCACATCCGAAAAGTGATAATCAACTAGTTCTTCATCATTCCCCTCAGGTGAGGGGAGGTGTGTTCCTTCATTGTTATTTGTCCAAGGAGTGATGTGAGGTAAGCCTTGTCTTCCTCTTTCTGTGTTAAGGTCAACTAGGAAAAGCCACTCATGTACAGTCCTAGGTATATACTCTCCCCTTCTAATTTGATCAAAGTTATCCTCCGAAGTGTTTAGTTGAATGGGAGGTGTAGGTTGGTCAATGTTTGGCCCTACACTATTGGGTTGGTTCGAGGTCCTAAGGTTTTCTGGTACTTGAATGGACTGAGGGTCAACTTCAATAATTCTTTCTTCTACCATACTAGGATCATCATCATGACCACCCATGACCATAAAGATACCCTCCGGTAATAACTCGCCCTCACCAAAAGTGTTTCTCACGCCATCCTCATAATTCTCAAGATGTCCATCATAAAATGGCTCCCGATACACCCTAACCAAAGACCCATCAGAGTTGGGGATGGTAGCAAATGATAAGTCCATCTGAAGATGTCCCCCTAGCCCAGCGGACCACTTCCTACAAAGGAGCATGCCATAGGCTGGAGGGAGATCTATAACTACTATATCCATAAGCATAGATATGTCGGGGCATGAAAACAGGTCAGCTCTCAGGTTTTTGATCAAGCCAAAGACTTTGACTGGTTTAGAGTCAATTCCACAAACGTTCCCATAAGGTCTAGTTATTTTTAATCCCATAGCTTCCATGACTTGTAAAGGCATCACATTCATGGAGGCACCAGAATCCAACATACAGTTATGAAGGAGGAGATCACCTATGCGCAGTGTAAGGTAAAATGGTTGATGACCCCCATTTTTCCTCTCATATAAGGCGGTTTGGATGTTAATGGGAGGGTCATCTTCTTCATCAACTACATCACACGGTGCTGGGTTTTGAGAAGATGAATCCTCACCACCAGTCGTGGCTGTTGTTATCACACCATAGTAGCGGGGCTACTATTCTTGTACAGCAGATATCTGCACATTCCAGAGCCTACATTTTTGCAGAGCATGGCTATACATGTTGGATCACTCATGATCAGAGCAGTACATTATTCAGATTTTATGACCTTGTGTCAAGGTTGAGCCTTGAGAGTTCAGATTTGATGACTGATGTGACCACTTATCCCATTACAGTTTCAGTTCAGTGCCTAGAGATATATTGCAGCAGTGTTTCAGATGATGCATGATGATGATTATTATGATGATGTTGTATGATTTATGGATATGTGCTCACTGACTGTGGATTATTATCTTGTTGATTTAGTCATGATCATAGCATGTGCTTGGTATATTATTCCTGATGTGGCAAACTATTTAAAATGAACTGTAAATCTTAAAATGGACAATTGCTTGCACTTTTAGGTCATTTAACAAAACTTACTGGTATTTCACCTTTACATAGACATGATCTTTCCACCGACACCAGTTGTCTGCTAGTGTAGGCTCCATATTCACTTGTCTCCATCCATACATGACCTTCCTGTTTGACTTTAAACCCTGACATGTCTCATTTGACTTTCTGATACTGAGGACTTCCCCATTTTTCTACCTCTGTGTTTGGACCGCATCCCTGTTTATTCAGTGTCTCGGCTCTGAGTTGGTGACAGAACTTGCCTTTGGTGAGTTGGATTGTAGGCCTTGGCTCGAACTCCCCCTAGTCACTTGAGATGTTGTTGGCTAAAACTGAAAGCTCATGTTCTACCTGTGGAAACTAAATAAATTCGCCCATGGAAACAAAAAAAAAAGGGCAAGAGCAATGAAAAGCTAAAAATACTCCTCGAAGAGTATAAGAAAGGTCCAAAAAGCAATAGTTCTTAAAAGCTATATCTAAACAATTGCTGACCTTGTGAATATATAAAAAACATGCCCTGGATGCAAGCTGCAACTAGTTGTGCTTCTCAGCACATCTGAAATCCGAAGGGTTATGTAGGCCAAAAAGGCCATGGAAATAAATTGAATGATCCTAATGAACTTGGATCAACTTGATGTAGACATGATGCCTAAGTTGAATAAGCACTCTCTAAACAACTTATCCATTTGTGAGACACAACCATCCCCCGTGTTCTTTTGTCCAGCACAGAGTTTGTAGCTTCCCCCTTCTCCCAGTCCAAAGTATTTTTGAGTTAAGTTAGACAAGTCAAACCCTTGGCCCAACCTTGCTCCTAGCCTTCATCCTTCACTAGCAGTTTGACCATGTCCAATGGGTAAGTTTGTCATTTGAACTAGGGTGCAAGTAATTTTATATAATCACGGAATATGTTAACTTGATTAATGCCACTGAATGGAATTTATACTTTGAGCTTAGCTATGAAGTGATTAAAGAAGCATTGTCTTAGTCTACTGATGTGATTTATCCTTGATTGTATATATTCTTGGGATCCGTGATGATGTGGACCATGTATGATGATTATTGGTGATGATTTATGGTCCCACATGTTTGATGATGATATCATATGATGGACATATGATACAGATGATGTTTGATCCAGTTCAGCAGGTTATTATTATTACAGATCAGCAGATTATACATTGTCCATATATGGTGGACCCTACAGCTGGCCCATTAGGGCAACCCAGGGTGTATGAGTACTCATTCCTAGTGGATTTGGGTCTTCTGGATCCATTGAGACACTTATCTTTCAGTTCCGGGCACTTCTGACAGTGATTGATGCAGTTTTACACTTGTTGACCAGATTTGGGGCTGATTTCCCAGCCTGAGCAGCAGGGGCCCCGAGAGGCCAGTTCACCTAGGGCGCTGATGATGGAGGGGGTGGTCCAGCCACTTGTTATTACCATTTATCCCCCCTCCCGGAGAGCCTGGTGGGCTCAGATGGACAGCGCTAGCACCCTAGGAGGCAGTTTTGGCACTTTCACATTTCCCGAGGCAGTAAAAAAATGGGATAAAGTGGTCACTGAGGAAATCGATTTGGGCAATTGAGGCAAGGTTTTGGCATTTGGTTTTCACAGAGGTCTTCCAGGTTGATCTCACTATCTTCCAGTCATTTTTCACCATGTGGGTATCTCCAGATTGATCACAGGAGGACATTTACTGCTCGACTGTCATGGATTCTGAGGACAGTTTTGGTCATTATTATTATATTGGACATATTTTTATTATTTCATTGTGCCTTGGGGTGAGCTAGCAAGGATTTATACCTCCTAGCCCCACCATGTGCTTATTTTATCATGTCCTAGTCATCATGAGGTGGATTATTGTACTTTATACCCCTCTTGTGGGATGACGTCACCCTCTATTGTACCATTTAGTGAGGGCGCTATTGTTATGTTGAGTGATCCATGTGATATTATGTTATAGCCATTGATTATGTTGTGAGATCTTTTAATCTCAACCACTCATTTCAAAAAGTGGTTTTGAGATCTAGGGTTTTGGTCTTTATTATCCTATATAAGGAGGAGACCCCCTCATTGTAAAATTCATCTAGAGATTTTTGGCTCTTGGCTCTTGGAATAAAATTTCTACCTTTTGGAGTACATGCTTGGATTGGAGTGGATGTTGGTTGTTTCGATTGTAAATGCTATTGTCCATTGCATTGGAGGATCTATTGTAGCTATCTTGCGTATTTGCCATACTTTTTTTGCAGGTTGAGAGGGCGACTTTGACAAGTGCGAATTGGTGGGGAGGCTTGCCCTTCAAGCTTGGAAGAAGTCGTTTTGGGTTTGACAGGGAGTGGTTTTGCCTTTGTGTCAACTATTCTATGTTTTTCTCTCTCTTGTTTGCATCTACCTTCAATTTGTTAAACTAATTGATGCTTTGCTCCTTGGCTTGACAGGTTAGAAGGAATCACATGTGGCTTGGAAAAATCGATTTGGCAAGAGGGCTTCAACAATTCTCCATTTGATCTTTGGCAAAGTAATCCTCGTCTCAACTAGCATTCATCTCTTCATCCAGGTATGTCCCAAGAGGTATGATCTTCTCTTCCTTGAATCTTCCATAATTTCTAGATCACAAAAACCCTAATCAAATTAAAACCCTTGTTTTTTTTGGTATTTCTTAGATCTACTTGGATCTAGCCCTCAATTTGAAAAGATATTGAAAACCCACCTCTATAGCATCCACCCCTAGTTGGATCTATAGTTTGGTGGTGATTGGCTAAGAATTGACCCATTTTCTAAGACAAAAAAGCTCTCCTTGACCTAAAGCGCACTTCCTTGAGAGAGGCTTGTTGGGCTAGATCTAGCACGTGGGTATGTGAGATCCCACTTGATTTGACAACTAGACACTTGATAACACATACCCATATCCTTACTTTGGTGAAAACTACCTTGTGGACATCTTTCCATGTTTTGAGGGGTTGAAACCCCCCTTTGACCTTCTTGGCACCTTAAAACCTAGATCTACCAAGATCTACCCATTGGATTCATTTGAAACTTTGAAGGAACATAGATCGGGGTACTAGCACCCCGGATCTACATTTTGGTGGCCATTGGACTTGGCATGGTCCACCAAACCCACTTTTTGCCTCTCCTTGAGAAAGTCGCACCCCTTGGGAGTTTTGAGTTGGACCACTTCTAGGAAGTGGGTGTTGGAGTTTTTCGTAGATTTGGAATGCCCATGCCTTGAAACCTAGGTTTAGACTATCTGTTTGCCCCGATTTACCTTGGGGATTGCATTCCTTGTTTTAAGGAATAGTGGTCCACTTTTGGTCATCACTCAAAAACCTAGATCTAGTAAGACCTAACCATTGGATCACATCCATTTCACTTGACTTGGCTTCTAGGCGTCCCGATCTACACTTTGACATCTTTCTTGACTCCATTAGCCCACTAAACAAGGCACTAGTCCTTCTCCAAGCAAGGCGCACTTCTTGGGATTAGTGTCCAACCCTAGATCTAGCACATGGGTAACCCTAGAACCAACTCCAACTTATAGATCTAACCTAGATCTACCCTATAGTACCATCCTCACACCTAACTTCACCTTGTGGGTCCACCTAGAACCATTTCACACTTCCCAAGGCAACAATACCCACTTGTGTAAACACATGGTACTATACCTAGTAATCATACCCCATCATGTGGCCTAAACCATTCATAGGTTGAAACACTTATTATCCATCACACCACCTTCAACCATACCTTAACCTTTAGGTCCACTTAGCCTTGCATTGGTTTCCGTAACTCATCACTTACCTACCCTTAGAAACTTTTGTTTAGGTCCAATCAACAGTGATTGGGGTATAGGGTCTCCCCCTTGGTCTAGTTATACCTTGACCTAAAGTGAAGAGTGCCTCGGTTGACGTGACTCCCGCATTGCATTGGGAACCGTGGCATCTCTTGGGTCACCTCTTTAGTTGCCTGTCTCCTCTACCGTCCCGGATGGGATACCTCTAGGGGCAACTACAAGTTGTGTGATAACAGCTGTCTCAGGGATACTCTCGAAAAACTCTACCACTTGCTCCTTTATGGAAGGGATTTTCATTAACTCGGTGAGTGGAATGTTATGCATAACTTTGTCTAACTCTCTTTCGATGTTGATATCGAAGTCATACTCAGGCAAAGGGATTGGCTCACTCACTGGATTAGGCAACTCTTTGTTTTTCTTTTCACTAAAAGGGGTAAGCTTTGGGCCATCCTTTCTTCGTTGATAAGTTTTAAAAGGAGCTTGGTCATTGTTAACTTGTTCAGTAGCATAGATGGGACCACTAGGGTTTGTTTCTTCTATGGTGTTTTCTTCATGATCAATCAGGATTCTTCCAAAGTCTTTGTCAAATTTCAAGTCATCAACCCAATTAATGTTCTTTGGAGAATCTGGAGTATCATCACCATGGGTGGTATACTCAGGATCTTCCAACTTTTGCTCTTCAGACCAGTTTATGATAGGAGATGCTTGATTCATAGGGTTTCTTCTATCGCCTTCATTAGGTTTCTTTTGTTGATTCCAATAAGGTTTAGGACCATAGGGCTGCCTATATCTATCCCCTTCTCTGTTCTTGGCTAGGTCCCTAGTTAGGAGAGTTAAGTTTTTCATCATTTGATGCATACTCTCCATCATTTCACTGGGCTCTTTGCTAGGTTCCTTACTTTTCTTAAACTTAGGTTCAGATCTGGAGGAAGAAGGTCCACTAATTAGGTCAAAGAAGTTTTGTTTTCCCATGGAGGCAGCATTTGCCTCAGCTTTCTTGGCGTTGTCTTGGGCTTCCTTCAAATTATTAGGGTCTTTGTCCTTTAGGTGGTAACCCAGGTAACCTTCATAAGCATTAAGGTAATGGATCAAGATGGCTTGGTCAAGGGGCCTTATGTTACTTGGGATGTTGGCAACAGTCTTATCAAAGCGTTGGTTAAACTCATGGACAGACTCATTCTCCTTCTTTTTGATGTCAAAAAGTTGGTGTAAAAGGAAACGCCCATCTAACTTGACTGACCACTCTTGCTTGAGTTTATCGGTAAAAACATCATACCCATTGATTGATGATGGAGGCAAACGGTCAAACCATTTGCGAGCATCACCTTCCAAGGATGCAAAAAGACCCCTAATAAACACATCCTCCTCCTCAGCCCCATATGCCTCCATATGAGCCCAAACATTGTCTATGTGGTCCTCAATAGAGGTGGCACAATTGCCATTGAATTTTGGGATCTTTTCAAAGTACTTGTCAGGCATGCTATGGGGAGCACCCAAGATCTGAGAAAAGTCTAAGGGAGAAGCTCTAGCCTTATGACCAAAAGCACGAGCAACAGGAGGGTTGTTTTGGTTGTTGATACCGGAGTTTGATTGACCTTGTCCAGCCATTGGATTGACTGGGTTTGAACTGGAATTATGATTAGGTGATAAAGGAGGAACCGGATTGAACAAAGGGGATCCTAAGGTACGGTTTGGAGAACTTGAGTTAACAAGTTTCGACAAGAAGTTAGTTGACTGTGTTCTAGGATCTCTCTTGTGATATGTGAGTGGGGTTCCTTCCAATTGATTTGGAATTGATTTACTTCGTGTGTTGTAAGGATGACTATGAGCTCGCTCCTCAGCGGAGTCACGGTTGGGAGTCGCCAGGTAGATTTTTAGGCTCTACTACCAAGAGGTATGTCGTTTGAAGTGCAGAAAGGTAGTGAGACACAAAGATGTGTTGAACCAAGGTAGGCCCCTACCTCCCTGGCAACGGCGCCAAAAATGTTAATGTTGGCAAAGAGAACGGGAGGAGAGGCTTGAAAAACATATGTCGAACCAGGGTAGGCCTCTACCTTCCCCGGCAGCGGCGCCAAAAATGTTATCACACAACTTGTAGTTGCCCCTAGAGGTATCCCATCCGGGACGGTAGAGGAGACAGGCAACTAAAGAGGTGACCCAAGAGATGCCGCGATTCCCAATGCAATGCGGGAGTCACGTCAACCGAGGCACTCTTCGCTTTAGGTCAAGGTATAACTAGACCAAGGGGGAGGCCCTATACCCCAATCACTGTTGATTGGACCTAAACAAAGGTTTCTAAGGGTAGGTAAGTGATGAGTTACGGAAACCAATGCAAGGCTAAGTGGACCTAAAGGTTAAGGTATGGTTGAAGGTGGTGTGATGGATAATAAGTGTTTCAACCTATGAATGGTTTAGGCCACATGATGGGGTATGATTACTAGGTATAGTACCAATATGTTTGTACAAATGGGTCTAGTTTCTTGGGAAATGTGAAATGGTTCTAGATGGACCCACAAGGTGAAGTTAGGTGTGAGGGTGGTACTATAGGTTAGATCTAAGATAAATTTATAAGTTAGAGTTGGTTCTAGGATTACCCATGTGCTAGATCTAGGGTTGGACACTAATCCCAAGAAGTGCGCCTTGCTTGGAGAAGGACTAGTGCCTTGTTTAGTGGGCTAATGGAGTCAAGAAAGATGTCAAAATGTAGATCGGGACACCTAGAAGCCAAGTCAAGTGAAATGGATGTGATCCAATGGTTAGGTCTTACTAGATCTAGGTTTTTGAGTGATGACCAAAAGTGGACCACAATTCCTTAAAACAAGGAATGCAATCCCCAAGGTAGATCGGGGCAAAAAGATAGTCTAGACCTAGGTTTCAAGGCATGGGCATTCCAAATCTACGAAAATCTCCAACACCCACTTCCTAGAAGTGGTCCAACTCAAAACTCCCAAGGGGTGCGACTTTCTCAAGGAGAGGCAAAAAGTGGGTTTGGTGGACCATGCCAAGTCCAATGGCCACCAAAGTGTAGATCCGGGGTGCTAGTACCCCGATCTATGTTCCTTCAAAGTTTCAAATGAATCCAATGGGTAGATCTTGGTAGATCTAGGTTTTAAGGTGCCAAGAAGGTCAAAGGGGGGTTTCAACCCCTCAAAACATGGAGAGATGTCCACAAGGTAGTTTTCACCAAAGTAAGGATATGGGTATGTGTTATCAAGTGTCTAGTTGTCAAATCAAGCGGGATCTCACATACCCATGTGCTAGATCTAGCCCAACAAGCCTCTCTCAAGGAAGTGCGCTTTAGGTCAAGGAGAGCTTTTTGTCTTAGAAAATGGGTCAATTCTTAGCCAATCACCACCAAACTATAGATCCAACTAGGGGTGGATGCTATAGAGGTGGGTTTTCAATATCTTTTCAAATTGAGGGCTAGATCCAAGTAGATCTAAGAAATACCAAAAACAAGGGTTTTAATTTGATTAGGGTTTTTGTGATCTAGAAATTATGGAAGATTCAAGGAAGGGAAGATCATACCTCTTGGGACATACCTGGATGAAGAGATGAATGCTAGTTGAGACGAGGATTACTTTGCCAAAGATCAAATGGAGAATTGTTGAAGCCCTCTTGCCAAATCGATTTTTCCAAGCCACATGTGATTCCTTCTAACCTGTCAAGCCAAGGAGCAAAGCATCAATTAGTTTAACAAATTGAAGGTAGATGCAAGCAAGAGAGAGAAAAACAATGAATAGTTGACACAAAGGCAAAACCACTCCCTGTCAAACCCAAAACGACTTCTTCCAAGCTTGAAGGGCAAGCCTCCCCACCAATTCGCACTTGTCAAAGTCGCCCTCTCAACCTGCAAATAAAGTGTGGCAAATACGCAAGATAGCTACAATAGATCCTCCAGTGCAATGGACAATAGCATTTACAATCGAAACAACCAACATCCACTCCAATCCAAGCATGTACTCCAAAAGATAGAAATTTTATTCCAAGAGCCAAGAGCCAAAAATCTCTAGATGAATTTTACAATGAGGGGGTCTCCTCCTTATATAGGATAATAAAGACCAAAACCCTAGATCTCAAAACCACTTTTTGAAATGAGTGGTTGAGATTAAAAGATCTCACAACATAATCAATGGCTAAGATGAATCCATAACATAATATCACATGGATCACTCAACATAACAATAGCGCCCTCACTAAATGGTACAATAGAGGGTGACGTCATCCCACAAGAGGGGTATAAAGTACAATAATCCACCTCATGATGACTAGGACATGAGAAAATAAGCACATGGTGGGGCTAGGAGGTATAAATCCTTGCTAGCTCACCCCAAGGCACAATGAAATAATAAAAATATGTCCAATAAAATAATAATGACCAAAACTGTCCTCAGAATCCATGACAGTCGAGCAGTAAATGTCCTCCTGTGATCGATCTGGAGATACCCACATGGTGAAAAATGACTGGAAGATAGTGAGATCAACCTGGAAGACCTCTGTGAAAACCAAATGCCAAAACCTTGCCTCAATTGCCCAAATCGATTTCCTCAGTGACCACTTTATCCCATTTTTTAACTGCCTCGGGAACTGTGAAAGTGCCAAAACTGCCTCCTAGGGTGCTAGCGCTGTCCATCTGAGCCCACCAGGCTCTCCGGGAGGGGGGATAAATGGTAATAACAAGTGGCTGGACCACCCCCTCCATCATCAGCGCCCTAGGTGAACTGGCCTCTCGGGGCCCCTGCTGCTGAGGCTAGGAAATCAGCCCCAAATCTGGTCAACAAGTGTAAAACTGCATCAATCACTGTCAGAAGTGCCCGGAACTGAAAGATAAGTGTCTCAATGGATCCAGAAGACCCAAATCCACTAGGAATGAGTACTCATACACCCTGGGTTGCCCTAATGGGCCAGCTGTAGGGTCCACCATATATGGACAATGTATAATCTGCTGATCTGTAATAATAATAACCTGCTGAACTGGATCAAACATCATCTGTATCATATGCCCATCATATGATATCATCATCAAACATGTGGGACCATAAATCATCACCAATAATCATCATACATGGTCCACATCATCACGGATCCCAAGAATATATATAATCAAGGATAAATCACATCAGTAGACTAAGACAATGCTTCTTTAATCACTTCATAGCTAAGCTCAAAGTATAAATTCCATTCAGTGGCATTAATCAAGTTAACATATTCCGTGATAATATAAAATTACTTGCACCCTAGTTCAAATGACAAACTTACCCATTGGACATGGTCAAACTGCTAGTGAAGGATGAAGGCTAGGAGCAAGGTTGGGCCAAGGGTTTGACTTGTCTAACTTAACTCAAAAATACTTTGGACTGGGAGAAGGGGGGAAGCTACAAACTCTGTGCTGGACAAAAGAACACGGGGGATGGCTGTGCCTCACAAATGGATAAGTTGTTTAGAGAGTGCTTATTCAACTTAGGCATCATGTCTACATCAAGTTGATCCAAGTTCATTAGGATCATTCAATTTATTTCCATGGCCTTTTTGGCCTACATAACCCTTCGGATTTCAGATGTGCTGAGAAGCACAACTAGTTGCAGCTTGCATCCAGGGCATGTTTTTTATATATTCACAAGGTCAGCAATTGTTTAGATATAGCTTTTAAGAACTATTGCTTTTTGGACCTTTCTTATACTCTTCGAGGAGTATTTTTTAGCTTTTTATTGCTCTTGCCCTTTTTTGTTTCCATGGGCGAATTTATTTAGTTTCCACAGGTAGAACATGAGCTTTCAGTTTTAGCCAACAACATCTCAAGTGACTAGGGGGAGTTCGAGCCAATGCCAAACATCGGGACAACCGACCAGAATGATTTAGGCCTACAATCCAACTTACCAAAGGCAAGTTCTGTCACCAACTTAGAGCCGAGACACTAGATAAACAGGGATGTGGTCCAAACACAGAGGTAGAAAAATAGGGAAGTCCTCAGTATCAGAAAGTCAAATGAGACAAGTCAGGGTTTAAAGTCAAACAGGAAGGTCATGTATGGATGGAGATAGGTGAGTATGGAGCCTACACTAGCAGACAACTGGTGTCGGGAAAGACCATGTCTATGTAAGGTGAGATACCAGTAAGTTTTGTTAAATGACCTAAAAGTGCAAGCAATTGTCCATTTTATGATTTACAGTTCATTTTAAGTAGTTTGCCACATTAGGAATAATATACCAAGCACATGCTATAATCATGACTAAATCAACAAGCTAATAATCCACAGTCAGTGAGAACATATCCATAGATCATACAACATCATCATAATAGCAATCATCATGCATCATCTGAAACACTGCTGAAGTATATCTCTAGGCGCTGAACTGAAACTGTAATGGGATAAGTGGTCACATCAGTCATCAAATCTGAACTCTCTAGGCTCAGCCTTGACACAAGGTCATACAATATCTGAATAATGTACTGCTCTGATCATGAGTGATCCAATATATATAGCCATGCTCTGGAATAAATGAAGCTCTGGAATGTGCAGATATCTGCTGTACAAGAATAGTAGCCCTGCTACTATGGTGTGATAACAGGATACTCTCGAAAAACTCTACCACTTGCTCTTCTATTGATGGGATTTTCATGAATTTTGTGAGTGGGATGTTGTGCATAAATTTATCCAATTCTCTCTCAATGTTGATATCTAAGTCATACTCAGGGTGAGGAATTGGCTCATTCACTGGGCTAGGCAGCTCACTACTCTTTCTTTCGAGGAAAGGGGTAGGCTTTTGGCCATCCTTTCTTCGATGATAGATTCTAATAGGAGGTTGGCCACCACTACTTTTGGGTTGTTCAATGGCATAAATGGGAAAGTTAGGATTGGGATCTTCTACAGACTCTTCCTCATGATCGATTAAAATTCTTCCAAAGTCTTTGTAAAAATCTAAGTTTTCAACCCAGTTGTTCTTTGGAGAATCTAGAGTATCTTCACCATATCTTCACCATGGGTGGGATACTCAGGATCATCCACTTTTTGCTCTTCTAACCAGTTAATACCAGGAGGTTCAGGTGACGTTTGGCTCACTGGGTTTCTTCTATCACTCTCATTATTAGGCCTCTTTTGTGGGTTCCAAGAAGGTTTTGGGCCATAAGGTTGCCTATACCTTTTCGACTCTTTGCTCTTAGCTAGATCCCTAGTCAGGAGAGTTAGTTTTTTCATCATTTCATGCATGCTCTCCATCGTATCATTGGGATCCTTACTTGGTTCTTTCCCCTTTTTAAAGTTGGGTTCAGATCTAGAAGATGAGGCACTGATTAGATCAAAGAAATTTTGCTTCCCCATGGAAGCAACATTTGCCTCAGCCTTCCTAGCATTATCTTGTGCTTCTTTTAAGTTATTAGGGTCTTTATCTTTAAGGTGATAGCCAAGGTAGCCCTGAAATGTATTGAGGTAATGAATTAAAACAACTTGCTCAGGAGGCCTAATGTTATCTGGAATGTTGGCCACTATCTTATCAAAGCGAAGGTTAAATTCATGGACAGACTCGTTTTCTTTCTTCTTGATTTCAAACAGTTGGTTTAAAAGAAAATGCCCATCTAACTTGACTCATTATTCATGCTTAAGTTTATCTGTGAAAGCATCATATCCTGTGACTGATGATGCAGGCAAACGGTCAAACCATTTACGAACATCACCCTCCAAGGATGCAAAAAGACCCCTCATATACACATCTTCTTTAGCCCCATAAGCTTCCATATGGGCCCAGACATTTTCAATGTGGTCCTCAATGGAGGTCGCACAATTCCCATTGAACTTAGGCATCTTTTCAAAATACTTGTCGGGCATATCATGTGGAGCATCAAGGATTTGGGAGAAATCTAAAGGGGAAGCTTTTGCCTTGTTCCCAAATCTATGAGCAATGGGAGGATTGGTTTGAGAAGTGTTTCCAGGATTAGTTTGAGTTGTTCCAACCATTTGATTTGCTGGACTTAAGTTGAGATTAGGAGATGAAGGAGGAACCAAATTAGTTGAAGGGGATCCCAAGAATCGGTTTGGAGAATCAGAATTAACAATTTTCCAAAAGAAATTAGATGATTGGACTTTGGGATCTTTTCTATGATAAAGTAGTGGGGTTCCTTCCAATTGGTTTAGATTAGTTCTACTTCTAAGGTTATAAGGATGCTCATGAGGTCGTTCCTCAGCGGAGTCACGATTTGGAGTTGCCAAGTAGACTTTAGATCTCTTCTACCAAGATATATGTCGTTAATAAGCAGGGAGAGATGAGTGACAAATAGATGGCTATGTTTAATTGAGGATTGAAATGATAACAATCTAGATTAAACCAGATGCGATAAGATATGAATTATGCATGGATACTTGCAGACACCTAAGGTAAGCCTCTACCTCCCCGACAACGGCACCAAAAATGTTATCACACAACTTGTAGTTGTCCCTAAAAGGTATCCTATCTAGGATTGTAGAGGTGTTGGACAACTAAAGAGGTGACCCAAGGCTTGCCACGGTTCCCAATGCAAGTGGGTTCATGATAACCGAGGCAACCTTCACTTTAGATCAAGAAGAATCAAGATCAAGGGGGAGACCCTAGCCAATCTATGAGGACTAGCTAACCCAAAGATTCCTAGGGAAATGTGTAAAGTTATGCAAGGAGATCAATGGTACAAGATTTTAGATCTAGAAAGGTAAGTGGACCCAAGGTGGTTAGGGCTTGGTTAAGAGGCTTAAGCAATGGACAAATGAGTCAACCAAGCGTTTAATTTAGGCCACTTATGAAGTTAAGCAAATAGATCTAAGAATGAACTAATGCATTACCCAATGATCCAAGTGGGGCTCATCCCTTAAAATGAGGAATGGTGCCCACAAGGTGAAAATCATTGGTTGACCCCAGCCTTGATAAGCTGTTCTGTGAAGTAACACTAATGGGTAGCATTTTTGTGAGAGAGAGTCCCAGTCTGGCAGAGACTATCTATGATAGATACATAGAGACAGCAAGGCATAACACTGTCTTGTTCCACAGAAGATTGAAAGCATTTGATTGGGACCGTTATGCTCATCATGTTGTGTGGTACATTAGGACATATCCATGGTAGGGTTAGTATCTGAAACTTTACGACATTATTTGCTTTTTAATTTTATTTAGGATTTGGATAAATGGTTATAAAAATAGGTTTTAATTTGATTGTGCCCTTTCTGTTTCATTTGGAAATTTTGAAAAATCTCTTAATGCAGCTGTGTTGAATTTTGTACCTAGGAAGTTGTTCCCCTAGTGACTTTGTGCCTAAGTCACCAAAGGGGAAATTAACATGACCCTTGCATTAAATGACTTGTGATGAGCATTTATATCACTTTAGAGATTAAAGTGGCTTTTTGATATATTTAAAGTGGTGGTTGAGTGAAATTAATTTATGGAGAGAACTAAAGTGCATTTATTCTCATCCATTGATCTAAACCAATGTGGGCCCTTGGATTAGATGGCCATTCAGCTACCCTAATGAAAAACACAAAAAGGCAATTTTCACTTTCATTTCTTTCCTTGCATTTTGGAAGAGCAAGAGAGGAGGTCGAGTTTCTTGAGGAGAAGAAGGTTGCAGCAGGAGAGAGAGAGAGAACCAGCTCGAAACCCAAGGCAATGACCAGCACAGAAATTGAGGAGACTGGCATGCATCCCTAGACAGATAACCTGGGAACGATTTTCCAAGTTGCTAGCATGAATTTCGAGGGCAGGTACAGCAGGCCGTACTGCAATTATTACTGCAGTTGTACAGCAGTCTGTACAGTGCACAAATTTCAAGACTGCGGGTGTGAAATTCGAGGAAGACTGCTGCTGTTTTATTGGGCACACATTCCAAGAATGAGGACAGATTTTGACACGAGATTTGAGGAGCTGTTTGTGCGGTTCGAGTAAGCTTGAGAAGGACACGAATTTTCAGATTTCATTGCACAGATTTCGAGGCTGCTTTCAGCACAGATTTTGAGGCTTTGAAATTGTCTTCTTCTGGTTGAGATAAGTTGTTGTACTCTGCTGTTTATTGTTTTGCTGAAGAAATAATAAATACTCTCACTCTCTCACAGATTTTCCCTTCAGGGTTTTTCCTGGCCATTTCGGAAAAAATTCCAGAGTCTGAATTTTACATGTGTGACTGTGTTTAATTTCTGTCCTTTAAATTTGTAAAGTTTCCTTTATGTTTTCCAGTCATGTTAAGTTCATGAGAGAAACTCATATGCAGCAGTTTTGTTGACTGGGTGGGCATTAAACTTTGACACTAAAAACTTGGAAAACTGGGTTGAGGAAACAGAAAATTTACAGGCTGATGATGACAAGGCCATCTACTGTATTTTGTTATTGCCAGTATGGTTATTGACAATGAAGCCTCTAACTGCTATCGCCTTAGTTTAGCTGAAGGACTTCTGTACTGTTGTTCAGCTTTTGAAGATATTGATAATGTGAAATAATCGTAGGGTGCAGATATTGCTATGCATAGAAGCAGTAATGTAAGGTTTTTTTGGTTCAATTATTTTGTATAAATTTTATTTTAATATATTTTTTAAAGTAATAAGATTTATTTCTCATGGTACATGATACAGGTGCAAGAAGTTGTCCACAGCACGCAAGCAAATGTCAATCTTTCAAGCTCCCAATGTTCTAGTCATTCAGCTGAAGGTAGACATTGATCTATGGTACAACTTTCAGATTCTTTTCTTTCTGTTTACACTCAAGGATGTGAGCTCTGTTTGTTTGGTTCATCAGTAAAGTGTCTAACCAATTCTGTTTGGGACAGAGATTTGAGGACATATATGGTGGCAAAATAGATCGCAACATTATTTTTGAGGAGCGCTTAGCACTTTCTGGACATATGTGCAGAGACAGTCAGGTAAATGTCAACTCTTAAATTAAGAGCATGTATTTATTTCAGTTTAGTTGTATGGTGTTTGCTGAAACCTTTTCTATTTATTTCTCATTGCACCGAGAGTACTGAGGTGCTTTACAGTTCAGTATGGGATTGATATTGTAACGTTATGTAACTTATCGTTACCAAAAATAAAAAGTAATTAAAAAATTCATGTTGGCTCATAAAAAAAATTAAAACCAGTATAGATCCATCCCAAACCTGGACGTACACCTGTATCTATCAAGCACTGATAGGGATCAAATTTCTTGAGATGTAAATTTTTCTTGACGTGTGAAAAATTTGAGATAAAAAAGTTTACACTTCAATAAATTGGATCCCTCCTGGTGCTTGATAGATCCAGGTTTAAGATGGATCTATGCTGGTGTTATGGCAGTGGTGATGATATCTCTACCGTCACAAATATACTTGGTTCTAATTTAGTAGAGATGTTTATTATCTCCCTACTTAATGCATATGTATCATCCAAAGCATTGATGGGATTTAAAGAAGCTACACATATTTAAACAAGTAGGTAGGTTTTCTGAAGCTGTCCAAAGACTCCAAACCATACTTTGGGATTTAAATTGAACTTGCAAAGACAGTTCTGTTAGTCAGTCATTGCTAGAGAGCCAAGCCCTCACCAATCTGCAGTCTGAAGGGTCCATCTGTCTCTGCCTGCCGTTTGTTGTCCTGATCTAATGGGACAACCTGGAAGTAAGAAGTGATCCACCTGAAAATTTCCAGTCGGCAGGGTAAGGAGAGCCTGAGATTTGTCTCCAACTACTTTCTCATGTACAGAGCAAGGCATTGCTCATCAGGGTATTGGAAGAAAGTGGAAAGAAAACCCTTTGAGTCTCTGAATGAGCAGTGAAATTTCCTGCATATCTCATATTAGGTGGGGCACCGGAAAATGAAATGCTCCTTCACTCTGGCTCCTGTAGGTGACATCTGTATAGCTGGAAGATCCTGTCTGACCACGCGATGTAGTGGTTCTCAATGCGGAATCTGTGAGAACCCACCTGGAACTGCTGGAGGGGGGCCTGGAGGGTGTGCATGCAGTGTCTGCATGTATTCAGAGGTTGGATGATTAGGTTGTCTGACACCTCTAGGAAGTCAAATTGATCTGGCATAGGGAATCAAAAGGGAGCTTGGTAATTGAACTGTTCAAGATCCTCCTCTATTAAAGCTGTTGAATTCCATTAAGAATGATGGTTTGGTATTAGAGATAGACAACTTTCTATAGGGGTGAGCATATCAGATGAGGTGTATAATCTGACTGCTCCTCTGAGAAGTCAAAAAATCTGGCACTTTTAGAAGTAAAACTGAGTCTTATTTCATACGAAATAAACCAAGCTACAATATCAAGAAGAACGGACTGATAAGGGAGGAATTCGTATTGCTTGTATGTTTTATTATTCTTATGGTTCTTGCAGTTTCTGATGGCTTTTGTGCAAATGTTGTGGTCATGATTTCTGAATTGCATTTCTGCACTGGTAAATTGATAATATGTAGTCTTCAGATGCATCATTCCTGAACTAAGCAACCAAATAATAAAATATACACCCTGGAAAAGTGAATCCACATGGCCCAAGGGAGATGAGTGTGAGATTTAAGAGCTAATAAATTAATAATAGGGCAGGATGGCCACCTATTTTAGCATATTATGCTGATTTCAGCATGGTGGTATTGATATATGACGTTTAATTTTAAGTGGATCTTATAGCTTGTTTATAAGTTATAATTTAATTTTTCTTCTGTAAGTCATACTTGCATTCTTCTTGACAAAGCTCTATTGATTGAGAGATTAACAAATATGTGACCACCTCTCCATCAAGAAACCTCGTGTGTCATGTTGGTATTTTCACTTGAACCTGCTGTAACCGCTCTCCCCATCGAAACTCCAAAAATCTTTGTTTCGGCTTTTAGATATTTCTGGGACTACCAATTGAACCTGCTGGAAGTGCTCTGTCCATTCAAACTCGAAAAATCTTCTTTGGATGTGGCTGTCACGAGTCCAAAATATACTTAGGGATTACTGTAGTTGAAAGTAGTACCAGAGCAAAAATATTAACAGGGGAAGCACAAATATTGTTTTGCCTCAAGTTATGGGCTTGCTCAGAAATGTATACAACATGTTTTTATACATATTGAACTGTCCCTCTATAAAATTAACAGACGTGTATTTAAAGGAAACATCAGCATGCTTTGTAAGCATGATCAACTTGTACCTTTATTTCTTATGGCCTTGCAAACCTCTTGTTTTACTTTTGTTATGTGTATACTACACAATGATATTACATTTTGTTACATGCTTCTTCTTTATTGGTTTATACTTTATAGATATCTGTTGAAGACAACTTATGCATTCATTTGTTGTTATTCTTGATGAAATCTCTAGGCCATTTGAAGGATTTGGTCATCTATGGACAGCCAACTTACAAAAAATGTAAAAATGCGTCTAATCCAATTTGGTAGAGTTGAAGAAGTGCAATCATCAAGGATCATAGATCTCAATTTCTAGAAATAGATTATAATTTTTGGACTGCTAGATTACAGTAAACGGAACTTTGGCAACTCTTGTCATCCCTCCAATAGGTGTGTGCCAATTGCTTCTCCTGGGATTTGGGAGTTCCAGTGGAAATAAATAAATAAAATAGTAAAATACTAATGATGTCCATAGATAACTAAAAATGGTCAAGGAGATGCATACATGCTAGAAACAAGCAAGGAAGTGTATAAGTTTCTTCGTCTAATGATTTAGATCAACACTGAGAGTACTTACAAATCTGTGTAACATGTAAGATTCTCGTTTTTAATGCAAAAATTTAGAGGAAGACATTCAGAAAGCTGACGGGAAGTCTTATACCATGTGATGTTGTAAAGCATAGATATCAAAAGGTGGTTGACAGTGTTGCTTAAGTTGCAAAGTGAGTTTATCTTTCTACACTGTAATGTATATGTATTTATTTTTGTACTTAGCTTGGAGAGGTCCTAACCTCTTCCTTGATATATTATCCATGTATGAATTAAACAGTGCCTTTGAGAAGTGTAATAAACTTTTAAAATGTTTTGAAGTAACATAAAAGTCATTCTACATGTTCCTTGAGTTCTTTCATATTCATTGCCTATCCTTGCCTGGAGCAAAGGGTTGAACACGGATCCTAGCTTGCTTATATGTGTCACTCTGATTTCTCGCATCCTTGAGCAGTAGTTAGGTTCAATTTGTGTCAGCCTCTTTTACTGAAATACTCATCTTCAATTAAACCGATGAGTGTTGACAATAGCACAAAGCAACAATTCTCTTATTGATGAAGTTTCAAGCACAGCCTTTCATGTTTTCTGCATTTTACTGGTTTCAAGCACTGCCTTTCATGTTTTCTGCATTTTACTGGTTGTTTTACAGGCATACTAAAGATGGGGAGAAAAAACCCATTATTCAAGGAGTCAGAGTATGAAATGATTTAACTTGTTTGGCTTATCATGGAAAATTCCCTCTGTGAATTGCTTACTTCATGGTATAAATTGTGAGCTGCTTATGGTATTGTCAATATTTTGGCTTATGAAGGAAAGGTTAACTTATCAATAGATTCAGTACAAGTGATGAAAGCCACAACCTCTGTGTTTCATCATCAATTGCCAAAATGGCTATAGTATCTCTGGTGCATAAGAATGAAGGATAGTATTATTGGAAAATAAAACTTGCAATCGTGGAAACAATATAATAAGTATTTGTTTAGTTCACTAAATATGCTCCGTAAGGTAAAGATCTAAGTAGTGAAGGGGAAAGCGTGTATCTGTCTTTGGCTCCAATAATAGTTTTATTAGCAGTCTTTTTATTAATAAAATGGTATTTTCTCAGAAATATGGGTCTTGGTATAATAATATCTTCCTTCATCCTTACCTGGCAGATTTCAACTGGCTGTCGTACTTGTTATGATGTTTATAAATACATAGCAATTTGTAGTTTGAGTTGACTACTGTTGGGAGTCGTGTCAGTGTTGTGAAACATTTTAATATCTCGCAAAGCCAGCAGTTTTCCAAGGCTGTCGAATGCATAAAAGTCTAGCCTGCTTTAAACGGATTATGAACATGGCACTACAAATTAGAATGGACATGTCAAACATAGGGATTAAAGAAGGAAAGGTTAACTTATCAATATATTCAGTACAAGTGATGAAGGCAGCAACCTCTGTGTTTCATCATCAGTTGCCAAAATGGCTATAGTATCTCTGGTGTATTAGAATGAAGAATATAATTATTGGCAAATAAAACTTGCAATCGTGGAAACAATATAATAAGTATTTGTTTACTTGTGCTGTTCCCTAAATATGCTCCGTAAGGTAAAGATCTAAGTAGTGAGGGGGAAAGCGTGCATCTGTCTTTGGCTCCAATAATAGTTTTATTAGCAGTCTTTTTATAATAAAATGGTATTTTCTGAAAAATATGGGTGTTGGTATAATAATATCTTCCTTCATCCTTACCTGGCAGAGTTCAACTGGCTGTCGTACTTGTTATGATGTTTATAAATACATAGCAATTTGTAGTTTGAGTTGACTACTAGCCATCCATTGCTTTCGAAGGGTTTGCAGTCAAGGGATAAACTGTAGTTGTAGTCCTGGAATGTGAAGAATTGAGCGGTTTGGATTGAGATCATCATCAAAGTCATGGGAACCACTAGAAAAGTTTGTCGCCACCTGTTTGGGTTGTCAAATTTCCTACAGGGTGGGTTGATGCATGGGGGGAAGTGAAAGGATTCACTACCATGGAAATAAGCCCCCTGTTCGAGCTATTGAGTCATTGCTAGGGTAGTCATTGCTCTAATTGTATTGTTTGCTTATTAGGGAGCCACCAATGCAGAGTCTGTGTGAGTTGTCAGGCGAAGTTATAGTTGCCTACTGAAGAAAAGCTGTTGAGCGAAGTTAGTGAAGACAAGCTATTGGGCAAAGGTATAACCACCGCTATCAGTGTTCACTGTGACCATCAAAAAACAAACCACTAGGAGATATTGCATGAGTGTGGGGGTCCACAGAATTTTTTTAAAGTGAAGCCACTGTTCTAAAGGAAAATAGACAGAGCCAATATTAGTTTGTGAGGATTACATATTCTTGTTAGCATGTGGGGCAAATAATCGTAGCATGTGGGGCAGAGAATCGTAACCAGTTCTTGTTAGCACGGGGCAGAGAAATGAATTTTGTGCCTTCGATTCAAAGAAGGATATACATTGTGTTCCTATAGAATGAGAACACGTAAGTCTGTATTTTTACGTCAATTCTGAAAAAATATTGATTTTGAGAAGTGTTTGACACAATTTGAATGAAAAGATAGTTCTATTTTTATTATCTGGGCATTAGACACAGTTTCAGATCTGTTTGGTGTATTTAAACCCTAGAAAAATGGCTAGTTTATCCCATATAATGTTGGATTCCAATGAAAAGTTTAATGGTCAGAATTTCAAATCATGGAAACAGAGGATGCTTGCCATATTTGAATATATATGTTTGGACAAACTTGTATTGGGAAAAGAAATCTGGAGTGACACTGATGTAGATGCCCAAGAAGAGTATAATGCGCAGAATCGAGAGGTTGTGATTCCGATCAATCTCTTGGTAATGAATGAGATGCTTCCTGAAGTTCAAATGGTATCGATGCATTTATCATGTGGGGGAACCTTCTGAAGATGTATGAAACCTTATTCTTAAAAATATCTAATTCTCAATTAAAATGGAGGAATTTGACTCTTTGTCACATCATTTGCTAAAAATCAAGGATATTTGAGATCAATTGAAATCAATTGACAAGACAATGGAAGAAGATATGGTAGTTACAACTTTGAAAAGTTTGCCTTCTTCCTAGGCAAAATTTATTGATATCTTGAACATTACTAGTACTGATAGATATCTGACATAACAGTAGTTGAGCACTAAACTCTTGCTGCAAAGTAGATGGAAAAAACAGTTTGGGATTAATAATGCTAATGAGTCTTCTGAGGTATCACTTACAACGAAGTTTAAGAGCAAGGGTAACAAATAAAGGGAAGAGAATGATGGAGAAAAATCTTTCAAATCAGGAAAAAGTAGAAAAACATTTAAATTATTTTACAGTGGAAAATTAGGGCATATAATTAGAGTTTGCTGGAAGCAGTTCTGGGATGAAAAACACAACCCAGAGCATTCTTTTGATGATCAATCCGGGAAGAAACATGTTCATATCGCTGAACACAAGGAGGAGGAAGAGTTCTATGTGCTCATGACCATAGACAGGGATTCAAAGAGTGGTGAGGTTGATTGGTACATTGATTTAGGAGCATCTAGACATTTTAATAACAATATTGATTGTTGTACTGATTTTGTAGAGGATAAATCTCGATCTGATTCTATTGTGTTTAATTGCGGAGAAGAATACAGAGCTAAAGGAAATGGAAATGCCCCACTTCAGCTAAGAGGTAAAAAGGTAATGATTAAAGATGTCTATAACATTCCTTGTTTGGAGAAAAATATGGTTTTGATAAGTTGTATAATGCAGCATAGCCCACACTTGGACATAATTTCAGCAATAAAATTCAGACATAAGGTGCTTTCTTGTTGATAAGAATAGCAAAAAGATGATTGCTATGGGGGTGGAAGAACATTTTTTATTCTGGTTGCTAGAAGTTGAGAATGCGGGGTTGGTTCAACAGAAAGATGGCTGTAATTTCCTTGAAAACTAAGCCATAATGCCTAGGCCAAAGAGATGTTAAGGCAGAGCTCAAGAAGTGCCCTAGATGTTGTTGCTGCTATAACAAGTCAAAGAAGAGAAGGCAAATGACAGGTATATTATGCATTATCTGCTTTAATTCACAAAAAGGCCTTTAGGAAGGGTGAAGATGAAGCGGTAAAGAAGACAACCCTTGGAAAGGGTGAAGATGATGTTGCTACCTCAGAGGACAAGCCAAGATGTGGAGGAGGTGAGTTCAAGGAACAAGCCAAGCTCTATCGTCAATGGTGGAATGGTTGACTATTCAACCAACATTGGCTCTCATCCAGCTGGTCAGTCAATGGTCAGACAAAAGGATGGTGATGTAAATTGTACTTCATCATCTTTGTCGGATGCAATTCACTTCCAGTTGCTATTTTGAAGATCTGATCTTGTGGACTGTAAACATCTTGCTTTTCCAAAGCCTTAGTCTTCTTGTATCTCGAACAAACATGTAAAAATGGCTATTATGGGAGGGGTGTTGGAGATAATGGTCATATTTAGAACTTAGGACTAGACAAATAATAAATGCTTACTAATAAAGTTGTGGAGGAGGTGAGTTAAGTGAACAAGCCAAACCCTATGTTAACGGTGGAAATTTTAACTATTTAGCTAACATTGGCTTTCACTCGGCTGGTGAGTCAGTGGTAAGACAAAATGATGGTGACGTAAATTGTACTTCATCAACCTTACCAGATACAACCCACTTCCAGTTGCTATTTTGAAGATTTTATCTTGCGGGCTGTAAACATCTTGCTTGTCCAATGCCTTTGTCTTTTTGTATCATGAACAAACATGTAAAAAATACCATTATGGGAGGGTGTTGGAGATAATGGTCATATTTAGAACTTAAGACTAGACAAATAATAAATGCTCACTAATAAAGTGATGTCATAATGGGGCATTTAATGTAGTCATCAATAGTGAGGTATTTGGGAGTTACGTAACATACTCCTCTGTCCTACTATGTAATAACACTTTGCATTGTCTAATGAATGAATGAATCCACTCCTTCTCATTCATGTTCCTAAGTCACAAGGTTTGGGTTCGGCAACCACTAAGTTCGATTCAGGTTTCAGATTTTCCAATGAGGTTCACCATTAGGTTCGTCTATGTACATTTTTCAATATATATATATATATATATACTCTTTAAAGTGAAATATAATATAAAATAGTTAGAAATCAACTTCTATAAACATATATCGTAAGAATCATGATCGATAAATATATATGACTTATGAGTAACTTAATCATGATAAAATTCAATCATCAATGCTCTTATTAAAATTTAAACATACAGTGCAACAGAAAATTGCAAAAAGAAGTAGAGCATATTCTTCAAACTTCAAAATTTGAAAGGATGTTCATAATGTCAAATACTTTAATCCCTGGAAAACTTCACAAATTCAAAACTTGATTTAAATTTGAACATATAATGCATTATGCAACTGAAAATTGCAAAGTGAAGTAGATCATAGTTTTCAAATTTCAAAAATTTAAAGCGAATCCATAGATCAATCAGTTATAATCCCTGAAATTGTTTCACAAAATTTAGAACATTGTCAGAATTTATATTCTTGTGGCCTACTTGTAACATCTTAAAGCTCTAAATACTAAGAGCACATGGAGTAGTAAAGGCTGTAGAGTAGTGATCATCATATTCATCAATAAGTGGAGCTCTATCATCACTAGGCTTATCTTCAATGTCAACATCAGTGCCAAGATCATCTTCTTCTGCCCTTGGAATAGGTGGAAACCATGGGTGAGAGGAACCAGATAAATCTTTGGCCATGTTACCGGGTAAATTAGCAGTGCTAATTCCCAGTAAGCAAAAATAAGATCAGTGACCCAATGTTACCTCGGTCACTGTTCTAACTTCTTCGGAAGTCGAAACCTCCAAGGAGAAGTATTCTTATGAAATCCTGTAAGACACCAGTACAACCAAAAGACTATGTTCTGTGGGCAATTCGTTAATTAGACCAGTGCCTAAATGGAGTCAATAATGTTATGATCAATGCCAGTGGGTGCAAAAGATATGATCAAAATCAATAATTCACTTAGATCATTCAATGAAATGTATAAACGTGTTAGCATGAATTACATTAATCAATATTGGATCAAAAGACTATATTGCTAAAACACTTCAACCAATAACCAAATATGCATTAAGTGATAATTGTCAATGTCATTCAATTTATTACGATTATAGCAGCAGAAACAAATAATTGAGATGAAGCAAGGGCTATCATTCATTTATATATCAACAACTAGTTGAAGTATCATTACAAGAAGAGATAACATTCAATATCATTCAATATCTAACGAGTAACTAGGGTTAAGTAAGTGTCAATTATCAACATATAACTTTCAGTTTTGTATTACATTGAACACCTTATAGCAGCTGAAATAGATATAGGAGCGAGATGAAGTTATTCACCAATAAAGTTCATGAAAATATCACCTTTCAGCAGTAAAACTTAAGTTAAAATTTGGATAGGTGACATAAAAGTAACCTTTGTAACGCCAGAATCATTCAATTCTCCAACAAATGTCAGTTCAACAGAGAATAACAAGCATTAATCATTTCAGATCTGTATGTAAAGTAATGTTTCAAGGTCTGCTGTAGTTAAGTTCTGAGTTATAAATACACCAAAAATTAGCTTGGAAATGTATAAAAAATCTAGAAATGATTAACCACCATTGAATATATTAACTTGAGTTTAATGTTTGTGTTTTATGCTACAGGTATAGGGCGAAAGGGTGCCACACACAGGGTCTGCAATCTTTGATTGCAGACCTGTGTAAAGCTTGGGAGAAGGCTCGGATGGACAGCCAAAAGAAGGGAAGGAAAAAGGGAGAGAAAGGAGAAGTGGAAGGAGATGGTAGGGAGCTCGGTGGTGAGGGTGGAGCAGACCTTGAGTGAAAAGGGGGCAGCGAAGAGGAGATGGAGGATGAAGGGAGGAGGAGTGGAGAAGGGGAAGGAGCTGCGATAAGATAAAAGGAAGGGGGAGCAGCGAATGGAGAGGAGGGAAGGCTCGGGTTAGGACAGAACCAACAGGGCCGTAGTTAAGAGCAGCAGGCTCGGATAGAGGGAAAGGGGCCAGCGAAGGTTCATATTAGGAGGCCGAGGGGGCAGGTAATGGTAAAAAAGGAGGCCGAATAGCGTAGGGACTAGGTCGAAGGGTAGAGAGGGCTTCAAGGTTAGGTCGCTGGAGTTTTAGGGCCTGCTACAAGGGTTCTTTTAGGTCTGCTGCCAAGGTTTTATGCAGCAAGAAATGGGGCTTAAAACTCAGATTTCAGGGTTTTTAGTTTTAGTTTTAACTAAAATTTAGGTTTTTCTTAGCATGTAAAATAACCACTAACTCAAAAGAACAAATAATTAAGCCTAATAACTACAAAACAAATTCAGAAAAATAGTTTTGAAATAGATGAACAACCTAGGGTTTCACAAGAAGGCTATCTACCAAACCCTAGGGCATCAATGAGAAGAGTTACCCTCCTTGAGATGGTACTCGGCAAGCTTGGCAACTAGGGCTAACCTCAACAATCTCTAGGATTCGTTAAGGAGACTTAGCTTATCAAAACTTGAAGACCTAAAGCTCAAGCTTGAATGCAAGGGTGATCAAAGATAAAAATGAAATGCTAATCAAGACAAAATGAAGCAACAATGACTTCCATTCAACCTTAACAACCATCACTCTCATACAAATTGACTAAGAGACATCAAACCAAAATTATAGATACCTCCAAGTGCATGTGTTAAGCAAACAACTCTAGCCTCACCTTAGCAATGGCATCGACAATAGTAAAACTTCTAGGAAATGCTTCAAACTTGCAAAATAACCTTCATCAAGGAGTGTGCATCCCTTCAAAGAGCCCTAGTTAGGGAAAATAATAGACATAATGATCTTATCCCAAAACTTGATGTCTAAAAATGAAGTGAGGAGATTGTATTTATATGATCTCGCACTCACTTTTACAAAAAATAAGGTCAATTTAATATTAAAAATGTCAACTTAAAATTAAAACAAAAATAATATAAAATAATGACAATAGTGGGTAAATTGGGGTGTTTTCCCCAGATTTGACCCAAACATGAGCAAAATGACTGAACAAGGCCACATTTGAGCAAACTGAAGGCCAAACTGTGTAGGCGGGGGTTGTCATGCCCCAACTAACCCCAACAGTGATGAAAAACCCTCAACGCTCCCCCTTTATGAAGCAGTACAGTCTGCCTAGTAAGATGACGTCTTCCTTTGTAGGAGGGCCCAGAGAGAGGGCGGTGGTGAACTGGAGGGCCAGGAGGGTGCTGAAGGTGCTCTGGAGGATGAGTAAATGTCACAGTGCTGAAGAACCTGTCGCTGGAGTGATAAAACAAGGTCGGGGTCATGTGACCCAGTGACCCACCCTTGGAAGCCCCAGACACCAACCTTAGGGTTTCAAACCCTTTTATGAGGCAGTCAGCGATGCCACTAAGCTGTAGTACTTCCAAAGAAGAAACTAGAGGGTTTGGCCATGCCCCTACCTCAGAATAAGCTGGCTAAACACCCCTCCTGGTCAGAAAAAAAGACACCCTCTCCCTGGGGCACCTTTGCAGGTACGCTGGTGCTGGTACCATCGTAATAGGCCACACTACTTAAGGCCAATTGCAAATTGCTGCAAACATAAACAAGGTCTTCCAACCTTGTAGATAATAATTTGTCTCTTTTGTTAAACTGAATATAGTTTTTAGCCTGTTAGGGTTAAGTTTTTAACCACATTCATTTTTAAACTTTCTAAAAGCTGGTTAAAAAAAGGAATTTATAAAGAAATAAATTGAAATTCACCCCTTAGGTTGTTAGAAAGTGACAACTTGGAAGGTCTTCCTGCATGCATAAGACATTAAATGAAGAAGCCAATAAAAATGTATTTAATTTAATTTTCCTAAGTTTATTTTGGAAAATAAATTAAAATGATCTAATTAATTATCGACTTAATGAAATACTTTTTATAAAGTATAAGTGAGATTAGGGTTTTCGCTTACCATTGAGTTATAAAAGAAAGATCAATTGGTGGAGAGGACACACAATTGCATTCCGACAGAGACGGAGAAAAGGAGTATGAGAGAGGCTTTTGAGAAGAAGACGGAGGAGCAGAAAACCAGAAAATGAAGGCAGATTTGCAGGAGAGAGAAACAGCAGCAGGCAGAGGTGACTGTACGGAATTCCGTACAGTCCGTACAGATTCTGCAATCAGGCCGTACTGATCCGTACAGCAGGCCGTATAGGCTGTACAGCAGCAGCAGCTTGCTGCATTGGGATCCGTGCCAGCAAACAGGTTGTTCTCATTATTTCTGTGTGATTCGATTTTTCCATTGTGGGCTGAAAAATCGATTTTCTGATTTGTAAAAGGCTCCATATTTTCTGAAATAAAATATACTCTCATATTGCTGCACCGGTTTTCCCATCTTGGGTTTTGTCCGGGGGTTTATACCCAAAAAGATTGAGTTGTCTCGATTGATGTGATTGCTGCTATATTTCTTTCAGTATTTATTTTCCGCTGCATAGTGAAGAAATCCATGTGTGGTTATTGGTAGTAATTAGTTTGCATGCTTCTAGCACTAGTTGGATTTTAAGGAAATTTACACAGGTTGCTTGGTGTTCGAATTTGCATGAGGTTTGCCAAATAGGTTCGGAATGGGGTTCACCTATCAGGTTTGACAAGTCTCATTAAACTTCAATCTTCAATTTTCTTTAAAAGTTTGCTGAACTTCGAACCTCAAGGTTGAAGTTCGGAGAACCTTGTGACTTAGGTGTATTCCTGTCCACATGTGTGTAAAATTAAACAAAGTAAAGCTGAATATATGTTGAAGTCAGGCAAAGAATCAAAAACTGATAATAATAAATAATGCATCCATGGCAGATCATAAAAGGAATATAAACGACCTACACCACTGATTATTTTCTGCTTCAACTGCAGCCAAGGCAAATTCCGCAGCCACAGCAGCAGAGTGTCAGCATGAAGTCTGTAAGCACTGAGAAAAGTTCTTTAGATTTTTGGAACTTACCAGCAGATTTAGAGGTCTTTTAGATGGAAATGGTTATGTTTGGTGATAATATCCTTTCTCAGGTATCCAATTTCTGTCTATGACAATTGCCTGCAAAGCATTTGAAAAGGGAGAGCTTTTGCTTAATGAGGCTTCAGAACCTCTCAGGTGTAAGTGTTTTTTCTGTAGAAAATCTGCCATGTTTTCTCCGAAATTGAATTTGGTGAAACAAATTATACGGCACTTGGTGATATGAAGTCTGAACTATGGTGTAAGAAAAGAGTTATTCAAGGACCCTGGACAGTTTACTCTGGGCTTTTTTATGAATTTAGTCATTGAGTGTACCATTGCTGCCTCCCATATATGTAGTTCAATTATTATTTTTACTCCGATGCTTCTACACTTTTGGAGATTGACTGTTGAATCTTTAGTTAGCTTCGGGTCATGATGACAACTTAACAAAAATAACTCAAGATTTGGAGGTCTTGCGTTACCCAGCGTTTTGCCAGATAAGGAATGCAATTTATTTTTCCAGTTGGTATCTCAGCTATCATGAATCTATGCTTTGGGAATGCATTTGATTTGTTGATTTGAAATATTGATTCGTTAATATTATGCCTTTGTTACAGGATGTGCGGTCAGAGTATACTCTGTTTGGTACCATTGTCCATTCAGGTTACTCACAGGACTCTGGTCATTATTATGCATACGTGAAGGTATTAAGGTGCCTTAAAATACATTTTTCTTTTATTGATGAATGTTGATGTCTGTTGGACTTTTGCTAAAATAATTGTTACTATCTGCAACTATCATGAATTGGATATATCTAAAATAATATATCATTTTAAATAATCATTTTTCCTTTCTTCCAACGATCTTTCGTTTTCAAAGTAACTATAATTTTATTTATTGCAGGATCAATATTCTCAATGGTATTGCTGTAATGATGCCCATGTTTCTTCAGCCACTTTACAGACAGTCTTATCTGAGAAAGTATACATGTTGTTCTTTCTTCGGAGCAATCCAAGAGCAAAAGGAGGCAAAGATATTCCTCCTTCCAATGGGGTGATACCTGCAAAAGAAAATGGCAATGGTATGAATGTTTCCTCAAATGAAAGGTCATCTGTATCATCAAATTCATCTGTTGGCATAGCTTCTTGTGGTGGGGTTGCGAATAGTGGTTTGTCTAAAGTGCATCCGAAATCACAGAAGTGTGCTGGTTCTCAAGCTGGGAGGGGTGGTATCGTTGCAAATGGTAATGGCATCTCTAAGCCTCCTGTAACTATGAGGCAGGAAAAACATGAGAGTTGTGGAAAAAGGATATCTGAGAGGAGCAACCCAGATGCTTCCTATACCTGTAACTCCAGTAATGTTAAGAAAGCTGAAATATTGGTACAAAGACAACATTCAGAATCCATTTGTGAGTCTGACAATGGAAGATTGTGCTCTTTTCCTTCCAAGTCATCTTCGTTCAACAGTCATTCTGATTGCCATGCTGGGAAAACAGATGGTGAAAGTTGTGTTACTGGCAGTAAAGATGGCGATTTATTGGCTGGAGATCTTCCTGTTGTTGAGAGGAAGCCTGGAAGCAATGACTCTCTTGCCACAGACAGATTGGTGAAGACTGCAAATGGTACATCTTCCTATAGCCAAGCTGAATCTAATGGCTTCAATTGTAACCGCAACATGGTAAAAGATAATCGAAGGTCTTTGTCTAATGGAAATGAGAACTCTTCAGAAGAAAAGCTGTTCTCTAAGAGACGACGAGAAGAATATGAAAATGTATACACAGGGATTAGTCATATCGACCAGGAAAATGGTGTATTAGAGCACAATGTCCAATCCAGAAGGAATACTGAAGCCAACGATGAAGAGAAACTCTCCGAGCTTGATAAGTTGAAACAGATGTAAGACATTTTTTCCTTGTTTCCAATAATTTCAGATCATAGTTTATGCCTTCTCTTCTGATTCAGCCCTTTGGAAACATGTGTTTTTAAGTCCATTATATAAAAACCAATTTTTGCTTTCTGCAGGTAAGAATTTCTATTTCTCTTTCCTCTTTTGGATTACATACTTTATTTGTTTCAGTCCATACAGATTCAGGCTTGTTTCTAGAGGTAGTTGAAGTTGTAGTAAGTTATTTCTTGGTATGATCTGAATTATATGTTAGATTTTTAATTATAGCCGTATAATTTTTATCTCTTTCAACTTATAAACAATATAGGATCACTGAAAGAACAACTATGCACATAAACAATAGAGACACAATAGTTTATCCTGGGAAAACCTAAACTCGAGAAAAACCCAGCAAGCCTTTCTTACTCAGAGATTCAGTACAATAAAGATAAAATCATAAGAAGAATAGATGCCAAAGAAAACAGCTCCAAAAGTCTTCTGCAACCCGAAATCAGTCCTCCTTTTGTTTGAGCGAACGTGCTTTAGGTTTTTGTCACAAATGAGGAGGGCGACTCCTCTATTTATACAGTACTTTTGAGTGATTTTTCCAACTGCGCCGACCTGTCTTCTTTACTGGGCTGACTTGTCATTTTACTGGGCAGTGTTGCCCATTGTTTGGGGCAGTTTTACCCACTGCTTTATGTGGGTCCGACTTGTAAGTCGGCTTTAGCTAGTGAGGATACCTCACGTAGCTACAACAACAACATTATATATTGATGATCATCTTTTTGAGTTTTCCTATCTGTTGTCTCCATATGTTGGTTGTATTGATAAATGATTTAATCTGGTTCAAACTTTGGTCTTTTTTAGTCTTTCCATTTTTCACAGGTTCATTTTTTGCTTGTATTGTTTATTCATTTAATTTCCATTAATCCAAATGGAATGCTTTTGAGAGTATTCAACATCTCATGTTGAGTATAATTAAGTATGATCAATAAATTGGTTTCCTTGTATATTGCTGAGGTAAAGTTATCAAACCTATTCGTGAGATCAAATATCTTTGGCACTATCTTTTGCAAATCCATATCAAACAGTTTGAGTTATTGGTGTCTTGGAATTTAGTGAAAGTAGCATGTTATTTTAAATGTATCTATATGATTTTTTGTATATTGTGTTATTGTATTATCTATGAGTGATAATGGTAGGTGTTATCACCTAAGTCGTAGCTGCCACTAAAAGGGTATCCTATCACCGGACGGTAGAGGAAGGGCAGCACAACTGAACCAAGTGACACCTTAAGGGCCTCGTTCACTACAGATAGAGTAGTTGTCACACCGAACGGGCTCTTGTCACTTTAGGCCAGGCTATGAGTTAGGCCAAGGGGAGACCCTAGTTAGCTTGAGATGGCTAACTAAGAAGACAAGATACACAAGCAAGTTCTAAACTCAGGACAAAAGTGAAAACTTGTCTTAAAACCCTAGAATCTGAAAGATTAATGGCAAGAGAGATTTAAAGGATGAGATGATAATAGGAAATGATAAAGAAGAGGTCCCAATATTAATAACACTTACTATCTTAAAGGATTAATAAGATCCGGGTGAGAAGGTGTTATGAAAAATATGGCTAGATCAATACCTTGGGGTTCGAATTAGGAAATGGTAAAATCTCCAAGAAATTTACTGACTGAAGATTAAGTTAAATAACACCCTATTCGAATGCTTGGATGTAAGATAAAGAACTAGAAGTAAACACAAGCAAAACAAGGAGCTACACAAGCAGGAATGACCACCAAGCCAAGATGTGCGATTTCACCAAACTGACCAGTGTCACGATTTATGGGTAAAATGTAGTCATTGTAACTGGTTTCTATGGCGATTTCACAGTTTAGGATACAAAAAAATACCAAGATTGGATTTCTATGAGAAACAAGCTATGTGACTGAAAAATGTAAATTTTAAATGAGGGTTTGATCTCTGTTTAGTTTTCTTAGATGACAAATGGAATGAGAGAAATAAGAGAGAAAGGATAGGATATACCTGGATTCAAGAAACACCAAGCAATGTTGATAATCTTCACACATCCATGAAATAGCAATTGATTCCCACACTTTGACTTGTCCTTTGAACTTCACAAGTGCGCCCTGTCAAACAAACTCAAGTGCATAAGCCCCAAATGAAATTGTATATGACAAGAGGAAACGAATGCATGCAAGATAGACTAGGAAGAAAACTTGCTCAAATGAGTAGCAAAATTGACACAAGAGACCCCCTTTTGTCAAGTCGATCCAATGAGAGAGACAAGGCCGATTTGAACCAAGTCACTATCCCACAAGATTGATTTTGTTCCTGCATACAATCTTCAAGATAATAGATGCCAAAACATCGAAGATGAATCGCTAATACAGTGGCAAGATGGAAACAACATAAACTTCAAACAATCCACAAATGATATTCTCAAGTAGAACCAAATCAATTTTCTTCTCTATTATTCAATCAAGAGCCAAAAGTCCCCCCTTTTACAATGAGAGAGATCTCTCTTATATAGAGATCCAAATACAAAATCCCTAGCATCCTTATTGGGATGGCTAGGATCAAATCATAACCATCTCAGATCAACGATGGAGAGAGTCAATACAACAACATCGAGCTATCTAGAGAGCGGGGGCTGATTTTCTCTCACACGCCCTAGGAAAAACATGTGATACAAGATATGACATGAAACATGAGTAAAGGGGGTCGCCTAGGGGTCTAAGTCTCCCTAAGGTGCCCCAAGTACAATGTCAAATGATAATCATAACAATAGCATAGTGAAGATAACCACCAAGTCGCTCCATGGAGAAGTCAATTTCCTTAGGTAGGGGTAAAATAACATATGGACCCCAAGTGAAGATTAGAACATGATACATAGTCTCCAGAGCAGCAAATAGCCATAACATAATGTCCCCAAGTCATTTCCGTGCCCACACAAGCCAAATCGATTTCCTAGCATGAGCCATGGTCACTTTTTATTAATTAAAAAATGCTGATATGTACTGCTGAAATATAAATCTGCTTATAACTTTTTCTCCTTTGCCTACATCAACAATCTGAGTTCTCCAATGCGATCAGAGACCTCAAATCCATTAAGGGTGACTATAAACACCCCATGGATTCATCTATGTAGCGATTTGGAAGCCAATCCATTTCCAACATTAAAAATATGGCCAAAACTAATCATAATAAATAAAAATCTCATCAACTATGGCCAATAATCATTAACTGAAGCGTGGAACAGTGTACTGGATGTCCATGGGCACAAAATACACAATTTCGAACCACTGTAGCCAAGTCCACTCTGGGACCTATAGATTGACCTGGTCAAATTGATAACCATACTGAGAACTGAATGATCCTGCATGCATAAGGGTGTGAATGGTGCTTTCTTGCTCATATTAGTAGCCAACTAAAACACTAGCAACATAACAATGGTGATCAACGTCAATGAATAAGAAACATATTTGTATTAGAACAGTCGCATAATCCTTCTTGAAGTTCTAACATATGCTCACTTACAAAAGTGATCATCCTGCTAGGTTGGGTGAGGTGGATAAAACAAGGCTAAGCTTAAAAGGAATTGGCTTGTTTAGCTTTGACTATGTGATCTCTCAGAAAGGTGGGAAATAGGGAGCCATAGTGACATGTGCAATATAGATGACACACTAGCGGAGGGGGGTGTTTCACACACTGCTAAAGTGCTTGGGAGGCCTTTAGTAGACTCTAACAAACCTCTTGAGGCTCTTAGAATTGGCATCCTCTTGCCCCATGTCACTTCATAGATTTCTTGGGCTTCATGAGGAATTATATTCAATTTCTAGAACCTTCGGATTTCACATGCACTTAGAAGCACAACTAGTTGTAGCTTTCATCTAGGTTCAAGAGGCTCTTAGAATTGGCAGCCTCTTGCCTCATCTCATTAGCTTTTGGCTTGCTTATGAGGAATTTCTTTGCATATGAGGAACTTTTATTTTTCAGGACTCTTTGAATTAGCAGCCTCTTACCCCATCTCATTAGCTTTTGGCTTGCTTATGAGGAATTTCTTTGCATATGAGGAAAGATTGCTTTGAGGACTAAAGGAGACACCTTACACACTCGAAAGCTGAGACACAGTAAACATGGATTCCATCATGCACAGAGGTCAAGGTGCGGGAAAAATCTTCAATCTCACAAATCTAGATCTGTTAGATTTCACACATTCATAGCATAATAATTCAAATGCATAAACAAGATCTCTAGAAGAAAGACAAAGCATAAAACAATAACACGGAGTTTATCCTGGGAAACCCAAATGGGAGAAAACCTAGCAACCTTCCTATAGAGATGATAATCCCGAGACTAGAGTACAATCATAAAAGAGAAAAGATGGAAATTGTCTTCCAAAAGTAGAAACCCCAAAACAGTGTTCTTCTCCAGCAGATGCGAACTTCTCTCTCTCCCAAGTGATGCGAACTTGAGTGGATGAGTGAGTGTGATAATGAGGTGACATAACCTCTTATTTATACAAGTGTAAAATTGACTTTTACCCTAGGTGGGCCGACTTCTCTATTTGACTGGGCCGACTACACTTGGGGGCAAATTATAATTTAATTTTAATTTTTTACTTTGCTTCTTTTCTCCCCAAGGCTTACATTGATTCGTTCAAGGGTTTACATAGTCATTTACATCAAGTTCATCTCCCTTAGGAGGTACAATCAAATACAATAGAAATACAATAAATAATATCTTTCGAAGTTGCACAAAATCCAACACTCCCTCCCAATGAGGAAGGTATTCTTCGGTCTTCATCAACATCATGATCATCTGGGTTTCATCTTGTACATCTATACTGTCTCCATCATCTCTATACATACTGAAGGTTGTCAGCACAGTCTCAGTCTTTCGAGAAGTGTCTTCATGCATCATCTACACCAGTCCTTCGGTGTGTCAGGAGAATTACTCAGTCCTGGATATCTGAGATATCAACTGTACCATCTTTGCTATACCATTTGTTACCTGTCTGTCTCATCTGCCGATGGGATTTCTCCCATACATGGCTGAGATCCCAGATGAGCAAATGGGCATGACCATCTACTACCTGTTCGTCTCATCTGCCGATGGGATTTCTCTCATACTTGGCTGAGAACTTGAATGAGTAGAGGTACCTGTGCAAATCCACGGCCAACTATTGACTGTCTGATTCATCTGCCAATGGGATTCCTCCCATACCTGGCTGAGTACTTGGACTGTAGAGGCACCTGTGTGAACCCGACCAACTACTGATTGCCCGACTCATTTGTCGATGGGATTTCTCCCATACCTGGCTGAGTACCTGGACTGTAGAAGGTACCTGGGTGAACCCAACCATCTATTGACTGTCTGACTCATCTGCCGATGGGATTTCTCCCATACTTGAGTACCTGGACTGTAGAGGCACTTGGGAAAAAGAAGGGCAAGCATCTCGATGTCATATTTCCCTCTCAAGGAGGGACTTGTTTTCTTCTACTCCAAGTCTTCCGCGAAAGTATTCGAATTTCACCCTGGGAAGGCCTTGGTGAGAACATCTGCAGTTTGGTCGTCTATCGACACGTACTGTAACTCGATCGCACCTTTCTGCACCATATCACGTATGAAGTGATACCGAATCTCTATATGCTTCGACCTGTCGTGAAATACAGGATTCATTGACATCTGCACAGAGCTATGGTTATCACAGTGAATCACGGTCAGCTCTAAAATCTGGCCAAACAATCTTGCCAGAAGTTTACGAAGCCAAATCACGTATGAAGTGATACCGAATCTCTATATGCTTCGACCTATCGTGAAATACAGGATTCATTGACATCTGCACATAGCTATGGTTATCACAGTGAATCACGGTCGGCTCTAAAATCTGGCCAAACAATCATGCCAGAAGTTTACGAAGCTAAACTGCTTCTCGAGCTGCTGTACTAGTAGCCATATACTCGGCCTCTGCAGTACTGAGTGCTATCGAGTTCTGCTTCCTGTTGCACCAGGAAATAACTGCAGAACCCAAACTGAAGCATCATCTGGAAGTACTCTTTCGATCTGCAATACATCCGACCCAATTTGAGTCTGTAAACCCTTGCAATCTCAATCACCATCTGAAGCATACTTCAATCCATATCCCACAGTGCCACGTAAATATCTGAGCACATGTTTTGTAGCAATCCAGTGAATCTGTTTTGGTTTGCACATGAATTGACTGAGGGCATTCATAGAAAAACATATATCTGGTCTGGTGTTGGTCAGATACATCAATGACCCAATCAATTGGCGATACATGGTGGGATCAATCAATTCTGAGTCTGAAGCAGAATCTTTTAGCTTCTTCCAATTTGCATCCATCGCAGTGGCCATGGACTTGCAGTCCAACATTTCGAATCTCTTCAATATATCTATGGTGTACTTTCCTTGGCCTAGGAAAATCTCTTTCTGCCTTTGCCATACTTCTAATCCCAAGAAGTAATGCATCAATCCAAGATCCTTCATTTCAAACTCAGAGGCGAGATTCTTCTTACAATGTACAATAAGTTTCTCATTTCCTGTGAGAAATAAGTCATCAACATACAGTACCAAGATCAGTGGCTCATCATCTACAACCTTGTAGTAAGGGTTGGGGTCTGCATCACTCTTGGTAAATCCCAAGCTCACCAAGAATCCGTCTATCCGTCCGTACCAAGCATAGGGTGCTTGCTCGAGTCCAGACACTGCCTTTTTCAATTTGCATACATGAGACTCCTTTCCTTGGACAATAAACCCATCTGGCTGCTCGATGTAAACTTCTTCCTCAATAACACGATTGAGAAAGGCTGTCTTCACATCCCCCTGATGCAACTTCCATCCCATAGCTGAAACAATAACAATGATTGATCTGATGGAAGTATATCGAGCCACAGGAGCAAATGTCTCATCATAGTCGACTCCCTTTCTGAGAGAATCCTCTGGCAACAAATTTGGCCTTGTATTTTTCAACACTTCCATCTGCTCCATGTTTGATCTTGTATAGCCATTTAGAAGTCATTACTGACTTCTCCTCAGGTCTTGGCACAACCTCCCGCACATCATTCTTCATGATGGATTGATATTCTTCCATCGTGGCATCCTTTCAAACTTGATGTTTGGATGCTTCTTCGTAAGTGGTTGGTTCTGAATCAATAATGTTGCTCATCAGTGCCACATAACTAGAGAACATCTAGGGTCTTTTGCTTTCTCTGGAAGCACCATGTGGAGCATCATGCCCCTCTGCATCCTGCAGTGTCTGTTGTGCCCATCTAGGTCTTTTTCGACCTGCAACATTTCTGGGGATATCAACTAGATCAATGGGATCGATAGGTTCATCCTTTGCTAACTCCCCCTGAACTGGAGGGGGAGATGATCTCATCTCCTTTGGTTCTAGCATTTCTTCATCATCAATCTCCATGTCCGATCCTCTGCCTTTCCTGATAGCCATCTCTTCTTCAAAGGTCACATCCCTACTGACTTCAATCTGTCTGGATCTTGGGATGTAGATTCTATAAGCCTTTGAAGACTCACTATACCCCACAAAGGTTCCCGTCTTGCTTGAAGGTTCTAGCTTTGATCTTTTCTCCTTGGGCACATGTATATATATACTGGACAACCAAATATCTGGAGATGGCTCACTTCTGGTTTCACTCCTGTGAAAGCTTCTTCCGGAGTCATATTCTTCAATATCTTGTGTGGACATCTATTTTGTATAGATACAACTATTCTGGATGCTTCTGCCCACGAGAACATTTGAAGACTCTGGTCATGTATCATAGCTTTGGCTGCCTCCACAATTGTTCTATTCTTTCTTTCCGCAACCCCATTTTGTTGAGGGTTGTAGGGAACTGTGAATTCCCTCTTAATTCTTGCTTCCTTGCAAAAATCATTAAATTCTGTAGAGGTGTATTCTCCACCATTATCAGATCTCAAAATCTTGATCCTCTTAGATAGATTTTCGACTTGTGCTTTAAATTCTTTGAACTTGCTTAGTACTTCTTCAGATTCCTTAGACTTGAGAAAGTATATCCAAGTCTTCCGTGAATAATCATCAATGAATGTTATATAGTAATGATATCCGCCTAATTAAGCAATCGTCATGGGTCCGCACAAGTCAGAGTGTACTAGATCCAAAATCCCTTTGGATCTAGTCTCACTATCTGGAAAAGATCTCTTGGCATTCTTGCCAAGTGCACATCCTCTACATGTACCATCATTGTCTACCTGGAGCCCCGGTACACCTGTCACTATATTCTTCAGTGCTGGGAGAGCTCGATAGTTCAGATGAGCTAGTCTTTTGTGCCATAATTCACCCATAGTTGCAGCATCGTGTACTAGGGCTTGGACTGGTGGAGTGTTCAGTCAATATAAGCTCTCCTCTCTTATACCAATAACTTTGGTTGTGTTCATGCTTGAGTTCTTGTGCCAAGCAAGGACTTTCCCTTCCAAGAAAGCTACTTAATATCCCTTGTCCTCCAAGGCTGAGATGGGGACAAGGTTTCTTTTCATTCCAGGTACATAGAGCACATCACTCAGGCGCAATGTATCATTTGATTCTAGTTGAAGAGAGGTGGCTCCAGATCCCTTCACAGTGTAGTTTGCATCATCTCCAAGTACAACATGGAGATGTGAATCTTTCTCAACTAATTTTGAAAGATTCTCTTTATAACCTGTCATGTGTCTAGATGCACCACTATCTATGAGCCAAGTGTCACTAGTGGTAGGAATAGTACTTGATAAAGCTGATATGAATAGAAATTCTGTATGATCTTCATTCTTGTGTTTCTTGTGATGATGATCTTCTTCTACATCAGCAGTGGATGCTTCATGCTTCCTTTTGCTTGAGCTTCGGCAACTACTGGTGTAATGTCCATATTTTCTGCACCTATAGCATTGAACTTGAGATATGTCCCTCTTCTTCTTTTGATCTTGGCGAGGACTCGATCTCCTATCTTGGTGCTTGTGTTTGTGGAACTTATTTCCTTTTCCCTTACCTTTCTTGGCATGGGATACAAAAGCTTGGTTCTCCTCAGGTTGAGTGCCAAGGAGGCTTTGTCGTGCTGCAATCCTTGTCTCCTCCTGAGTGCAATCTGCCCATAGCTTATCAAACTAGGGTAGTTTAGATCTACCACATATGCTTTGAGTAAAGGAATCCTAAGATGGTGAAAGACCATTCAGAGTGGTGATAACAAACTCCTTATCATCAATGGAATCTCCATTGGTGCTAAGCTTGTCCCTTAGTTCTCTGATCCTCATGAAGTATGAGGCAATGGATTCTGACTTGGATATCTTCATATTTGAAAGCTGGTGCCTCAATGTAATGGACACATTGATGCTAGTGTGTTCAAACAACTTCTGTATGGTCTTGAACATTTTCCTAGCAGACTTCTTCCCTGAGATTTGTGGAACCAAATGATCTCTTACTGAGTCCACCAGAATCCTTCTTGCTCTGGCATCATTCTTCCTCCCTTGGGATTTGCCTTCTTCGGCTTCTGGCTTAGGGACCTTCTCATTTACATATTGTAGTAGGTCATTCTCTTCTAGAAGTAGAAGAACCCTAGACTTCCAAGAGATAAAGTTGGAAGCTCCTTCCAAACGATCTTCAACCTTCATACCAATTATCTTGACTGCAGATCTGGTCCAGAAACCTTAGCAGGAGCTAGGTCAAAAATGAAAGTTGAAAATTTGAAAAACTGATTCCACAGGTAGATGTGCCTTGGCAAGGTGAGTTGAGTTGAGGTAGGGCTGATCCAAATCTGTGGAGAGAAGTAGGTCAAAATTGAAACCCTAATTTCTGCTGCAGTTGTAGAATTAGGTCAAAAACTAAAAATTCTCGGAATTGAATTTCGTCTTCACCAAAAGATGCGCCTCCCTAAAAATCGAAATTTCCAAGGCTCTTTTCCTCCAAAATGTTGGGTGAAGACTTCAGAAGATGAAACCCTAGTTTTGGCAATGGCTTCTTCTAGAACTGCTCTGACACCATGTTAGATTTCACACATTCATAGCATAATAATTCAAATGCATAAACAAGATCTCTAGAAGAAAGACAAAGCACAAAACAATAACACAGTGTTTATCCTGGGAAACCCAAATGGGAGAAAACCCAACAACCTTCATATAGGGATGATAATCCCGATATCAGAGTATAATTATAAAGAGAAAAGATGGAAAATGTCTTCCAAAAGTAGAAACCCCAAAACAGTCTTCTTCTCTAGCAGATGTGAAGTCCGGCAGATGCGAACTTCTCTCTCTCCCAAGTGATGCGAACTTGAGTGGATGAGTGAGTGTGATAATGAGGTGACTTTTACCCTAGGTGAGCCGACTTCTTTATTTGACTGGGCCGACTACACTTGGGGGGCAAATTATAATATAATTTTAATTTCAAAGCTACCAATATAAATAAGAAAGACAAATAGTAACAGCCAAATGCTACATGTATACTTGCTCAGCCATATACCTGTCTCTGAATGTAACCCTGAAGACCAACTCTAGCTGAATAGGGGCAAAGGGAATATATTCGCTTCTTGGCTTTGCTGCTCTGACCAAGTGAACCATGACTCAATTAGTACATCTCATGGCCATGTAAGGGTCCAAAATGACAAAGGGTATACTGGGGTACTGCAGTAGATGCTCCAAAATGCTCGTAAATGTAGCTCAGACACTGATGATCACTGGAAAAATAAGATGCTCATCTCATGTAATATAGACTGGCTCATGCCTCTGAAAGGCTGATTTGCATCATGGTAGCTTAGCTACTATGGATGTGATAACAGTAGGGTCATTAGGACATGTTTGATAAGTGGTGTCTGATGCACTACTAATGCATAGGATTAGGTATTGACATTTGGTAGTCATGTAATAAATGCAATTTTCCAATTCTATGTAGGGTTCCCTTATTAACTTCTATATGGGAAATTTATGGCCATTGACATGGTAAAGACACTTGTGATAGTTGACTATTGTCCATGTACTTGCACTTGCATATAATACATTTTCGCTATTCATGGGCATGTTTTTAGATCATTTTTGCAACTCTCATGTTGCACTTTCCAAGTGTTTCCTCAATGTTTTGATTTTTATTGAGATTTGTAACTTGGAACCTTGTACTTCATCATAGAATTGTTGCTAGCCTAAACCATAGGAATCCATATCCCGTATCTCATCCACATCTCCAAATCAAGGAAAAAGTCCCTAGATGGATTAAGCCTCATAGTTTGTAGAATGAGAGTTGGAATTGTTTAATGATTCCTTGCATACATTGGGTGCAAATAGAGGTGTTGGTAACTTTTTCCTATTATATTCTTCTCTATTCACATACGCTGACTGTATTTTTAATGTTTTCTTGTTTGGGTGAATGTGAAAAGTTCACTAATTTTCCCAAAGGAATTATATGATCTCATGATGGTTCAATTACACTCTTGCATGAAATATTAGTGACATCCTAGGTTATCCATCTCACATATTGATGTTACAATCGACAATTTGGATGTGAGCATCATCACTTACTCTCTTTTAGAGGAATGATGTTGTATGCACACTTGTGGCTCTATCCTTCCTAGACATGTTGGCTAAAGTGGTATTACAATTGCCAAAGGGACAAGGTTGGGTGGTGCAGCTGTTGGTGATGCCTATAAATCAAGAGGGAAGCTCTCAAATATCCAACACCTTGATACAAAGATTAAAGGAAGGGCATCAAAGAATTTAACTATTATAATAGGTTTCTCTACACATCTTTTGATCGTGTGACTTGAAGCTAAGATATTTAGGCATTTTGGTGCAGTGTTTCCATTCTATCTTGATACCAGGGCTAGGATTATAGGATCTCTCCTTATTTGACCTTCCTGAATAATGCCACTCCTTTCTTTGTTGATGAAATGAAGCTAAGATTTCGATGAACACATGGTTGATTTATGACATCGTGCTACTTTGCTTACATAAGAATGACTCACTTCCTAGTTGCATTGATGTTACTTAACTTGTTAGGCATTCTTACAAGGATAGGGTGCTCATTTGATTGTGACGATTAGTATGATTCTAATTTTATAATGTATTAGCATTATAATACATTGACAAATGATCATAACGATATATATTATGCAAATTCCATGTAGTTCATGCATATAAGCATTTGTATTCAACAATAGAGATAATGTCCATCAAATAGGATAAACAGAAGGACACATGAACAAAAGTACTTATGGTGAATTAGATTGTGAAAGGACTACTCTGCAACTAAGCAACGCAAGAACCACTTGGATAGTCCTTTGTCAATTTGGGTAACCCACATAAGCAAGAGATCATGAGCACATGTTCTCAGCTTAGTTATATAAATTTCCCTCCTTCACCCTTACCAATTATCAAGTGTTGAATAGCTATCATGCTATTCCCTCTTTAGGGTTCAATGATCACCCTTCTATCTTGACATTGAGGAGAACTAATCATTCTTATAAGGAAAATATCACCACCTTTATACAGGGGTACTTTCAAACTTGATCTTATTGTTTTGGTATTCTCTTATGTTTTCATCCCATGTGCTTGTTAATATGCATATTTACCTTACACTTCCTCAAAGGATAAAACCAACTATAAAATTTACCTTAAGAGATTGGAAATGGCTTCTATAATGGATCTCTTGTCCTTTTGTGTGTTGAAGAAAACAATTAGTTTACAAAAGGTTGAAAGTGTGTACAACTTACATACCCTTCCCTGTATATTGCTCATTATTCGAGCTATGCATCTTGTTACCCCTTGAAAATACATGCTCCATTCTGCATTTTCATGGGATTTCCTATCTTACCAAGCACAAATGAACAAACTTGGAGTTCAAAGACAGGTTGATTGGAGATTTCTCGGAAGCACATTACACCATGGGGTTCCATTCTAGCAACAGTTGGCATGATTGAGGAAGGGAGCCCTAAAATAAGAATGTCCTACTTTAAGAGATGTTCAGAACATTACTATGGTGAGCTAAGGGGTCAAATACACCCTAGAACAAGAATGCCTCACACATGGGAGGTCAAGAGCATGAAGAAGAGCAAACACCCTACTCGGTGGCATGGGGCATGATAGGTGACAAGAAAGAGCTAATGGAGGAACATCGTAACTTGGAGCACTGTTTTGGTCAAAGGAGATCACTTGATGACGAACATTCCACTTGGAGGGAGCATTGTTGTTGCTTAATCATGAATTTAACCCTTGCATGAGGGGTGTTTTATGCAAAAGGGCATTGAAAGCATGATAAAGTAACTTTATGGGGCATCACACAGTATTTGAGGTGTATTCCACATATTTGGAGGCATGTTTCACCCTTGAGACATTTGGGGCAATGACACTTGGTTTGAGGCATGTTCTACATATTTGGAGGAGAATCCTTTGCATGAGGAAGTGCCACGTGGCGTGGTGGACATTGTCCAAGCCCCTAAATAAAGTATTAATGTATACTCTAAAGAAATACAAAGATGATAAGTGGCAAGTGGACATATGCAAGGGAGAAAGAGGTCCCAAATCAAGCTTGTACCTATAAGCTAAAGAAGAATCAAATGTAACATCACTTCACACATGAGGAGGTGGAGTAGGGCTAGATGTCTCTCCAAGTGGTGCGCTAGGCAAAAAAAGGCTCTAATGTGCATAAGAAAGCCCTAGGGAGGTGCACTCCAGATAGGAGGAGATTTTCATTGATTAAAATATTGTTTTCACTTAAACCCTATATGGATGGATGAAGCCCTAATTTGGGATGGAAAATGATATAAATAGAGGAAAGATTCATTTTCTAGAGGCATGGTTGGAAGTGTGAGAGATCCCCTCTGAGCTTTGTATTTTTTAACGGACCCCTCTAAGCTTAGTTAAGTTTGATTGGGAGGAAGAAATTAAGGGGCATTTTGATGTGAGGTTCTTCATCTTTCTTTATTGTTCTTGGTATGATCTGATGGCTGGAAATTAGTAGTACAAATCTACTGGAATAATCTTTGTACAATGGCAGTTTTGCTCCAACAAGAGGGCGTTAAGGTTGAGGTGAAACCTTCCATCATTTGCTGTAATCATTGTGTTTATGGAAGGATATTTGTTTCTGTAATGTCTTAGTTAGGGCTGTTCACTCTATTTTGAGTGCTGCCCTAGATAGGGTTAAATGCTAAGTGTGGCATGTTTAAGGCCCTCTTGATCTTTGGGTGAAATGAAAATCATACTTGAAGGAAGAAATTAAGGGGCATTTTGATGTGAGGTTCTTCATCTTTCTTTATTGTTCTTGGGTTGATCTGATGGCTGGAAATTAGTAGTACAAATCTACTGGAATAATCTTTGTACAATGGCAGTTTTGCTCCAACAAGAGGGCGTTAAGGTTGAGGTGAAACCTTCCATTATTTGCTGTAATCATTGTGTTTATGGAAGGATATTTGTTTCTGTGATGTCTTAGTTAGGGCTGTTCACTCTATTTTGAGTGCTGCCCTAGATAGGGTTAAATGCTAAGTGTGGCATGTTTAAGGCCCTCTTGATCTTTGGGTGAAATGAAAATCATACTTGAAGAGGGATGTATTGTTGGCTATTTGTAACTTTGTTCTATAAAGAAGGCATCTTGTTTCTACTTCATTTATGGTTTTATGTGTGGCTATCCTTTAATCAATCAAGGTTGCATACTATTACTTGGTTGATTTTGTACTTGTTGTGAGGAGCATCTTTGGAGAAGCTCTCTAATTTTCAGCTTATTGAAATGAATCCATGTGTTTGGTTAGAGAATGTTTTTAATAGCCTAGCTAGACCTTTCATACAAGTTTGAATCCTCCCAATTGTTGATCTTGACTCCATCGCCCATTGGATAGGCAATGGTCTTGGCAATCCACCATCCCTTAAATGAATATCATAAACCTCTTTTTCTAGGGTTTTATCCCTTGTGCCAGAGAAGGGTCAGCGTTAAAGTGAGAGGAGTCGTGGTGACAAAGGAAAACCTTCCCAAGTGTCTCTAGGGTTGTGCTCCGTTCAGGGACTGGAATATTTTCCAGTGTAGGTCTGGGAGGTAACATGTTTGATGCTTTTCTCTTCCTATTCAATGCTCATGGTTACCTGTTTTTACAGTCTTAGCTTTTGTTTCAAAATTGGATAGGTATACACCCAATATATCTACTGAGTACACTTAGAAGTTAGAACAATGGTGCCATCCTATTGCCAAGAAGGCCTTATGGTCCTATTTCCATTTTTTTTTCTGGATGCTTATATACATTGTACTTCATGAGTTGGAGTTTATCATCACTCAGCATTGTTTATATACATTATTCAAGTTGGGGATTATTACTCTCCCTTTTCTATATGGCGATGAGGTGTTGACTTGAGGTCTACATCTCCTCTTTCTGCATTTCATATTCTCACACATGTACGATTGTTTCATATGTAAGGAATCCCTAGAGCAGTATAGCAGGGTTCTCTGTAAACAATCTCTATAACAAGTGTTAAAGGGGACCTCCATTTCTCATGCTCAAAGTTCAAAATTCACTGTTAAGGCTCATATAAAATTCATTATTTTTTTATAAAGTCCATCCTTTTAAATATTAAAAAACAAAATGAAAAAAAACTTAAGGTTTGGCCACCCTTGTGTGTATCTTTCTCCCATGGTCCACTTGAGGCTGCACTCATTTTCTGGAAGCTTCTGCTTCCTGTTGACCTCAGCAGTGCTCTACATCTCTAGTATCAGCCTTCAACGGACACTTGACCTCATTCACAGATCACTCAGCAGTGCTCTCAGGTGATGTGACTGTCTCATGTTCATGGTTCACTCAGCAGTGCTCTCAAGCATCTGGCGATACTACTGTTTCAGTCTGTAAAATTGGTAAAATTGACATGAAATTTTATCATATTTTTTTTCCACAGGCGATTTTTTGGAATTTGTACATGAACACGATTCGTGCGACTCTGCTCTAGAGATCAGGTTACACTGTTCACAATTGCATTCATTGGCTGAGCTCTTCATCAAGCGGCAATGATACTCAAGACAGCAAACAACTACAAATTCCACATCGTGACACACATACAGAGAAGGCACATATAGCCAATGATTGTTCTATTGATGTGTCAATGTGTACACAGGATGGTCAGACCACTACCCAGAATTTCAAGATAGAGTAGCAACTAAACAGCTATGACAGAGATTATGCCAACATATATACAAGTGGACTATTGGTGTGATTGCTTGGAGATATTTTTGTCCAAACTAACTACCCAAGCGTCAGCCATGTCAAACTGCTAGCTGACGTATCCTACTTATTCTAACTCCTCTTGAGGACTATAAAGTTTCCAGATATTTATCAGACAAAACATCATTCCTGAAGCAACTTAAGACACTCATTTAGAAGGTTTAATTCCTGTAGTGCATTATCTAGGAAAGTGTGAGCTTGTGATAGAAATATTTTACTAAAGATGAATTTGTAGTCTGCTGGTTAGAACTTAGAAGATAGATTGAGTAATAATGCTGTGGTTACATTTTCGAAGAAATTCTTGTGCCTGTATTTTCTTCCCTGTTGATTTGAGTTAAACTGTATTATAATCATGCATATGATAGGAATTGAGAATCTATTTACATGAAGAGCAGTGTAGTATGTAGCTGATAACACATGATGGCCTGGTTGTGTTGGGTGAAAAACTGTGGGGAGATCCATTTTGGTAGAAGTTATAGTAAACACGACGGAAACAGTAAAGCAAAATTGCAATAACCATCATAAAAGCAAGTAAACCAATTGCAATGTCTGGTTTCTTTCCACAACTGTCTTCTATTTTAAAACTTACAATGTTTGTTAGTCTTCATATATGTAGAGCATGATGGATTTTATAGGTAATAGTTATTTTGCAATATTTCCTGCAATCTTAATAACTTCTTCTTATTCAGGCTTTTTCGGGAAGCACGTCAACATTTACAATCATGTGGCTGGTGTGATGATGTACGTGAGACTATGCGAAAGAGAAAGAGGATTCATGTAGATCATACGAGTTTTTCAAGCAATGACATTGACTTAAGGTATGCATTAAAGCAGAAAAAGGTTTATTTGTGATCCCACTTTGGTTGTCTTAATTTTAGCTTTGGTTGACTTCAGGATGATTGAAGTACATAGAATCTCTGATTGTGAATTTGTACTCATTTTATCTTTACAATCATCTTTCATAACAAGGTCTTCCCCACTTGTAGTGACTGGAAAAATTTAGATGAAAGTTATCCTGGTAACTAGGCAAAAGCTAGTAGTAATAAAATGGGAACTTGCTGTAGTATATTGAACTCGTTTTCCAGCTCAAATGCATGGAAGGCTATTCTTAAATACGTGGGAGTAGTTTTCATTAAGGTAGCTCAAGTTTCAACTACAAAGGAATGGGGGTCATGCCATGAAGTGGTATCATGGCATGGAGCACCAAAAATTGGATATGCTGGTTATATATATATATATATATATATATATTTTTTTTTTTTTGCAGAAAAAGATCTCTATATTCAAAAAAGAACATAGATAGAACTGTTCCACATTAGGATAAAGATTTTTATACAAATAAATTTTCATGGTTTTCTCTTCATAGTTAAAGTAAAAAGAAGTTTATATTGATTCACCACCCCCTCTCAACATAAACATAAGTTCAACAAATGGTATCAGAGCAGGTTCGTTCAGAAATAGTTTAACCATTGGAAGGCAGATCTCGAGCACATATGCACATATACATGAGTTAGGAAGGTCTCTCCACAAACAAATCTCCTCCGTTTGATGGATCAAACTATGCATTCTGGAGTATAAAAATGAGGATATATCTAATGGCCTAAGGGTTTGATATTTGGAAATCAGTCATGATAGGTTATAAAATTACAACAACTCCACCAACAGATGCAGCGTAGAAGAAGTTAGGTGACCACAATGCAAAAGCAATGAATGCCATCTTGTGCGGTATGTAAGAATCCTAGCTTGTCAAGTTGATGCATTGGAAATCGACAAAAGAAATTTGGGACAAGCTTCAAAATATCTATGAAGGTGACGACAAGGTTAGGAAGGGAAAGCTTGATTTTTTTTTTGAAAATCTGAAGATGAAAGATGAAGAAAATGTTGCAGCCTATCTCCTCTGTGTGGATGAAATTGTCAACACCATTAGAGGAGTTGGTGAAACAGTTGAAGAATCGATGATTGTATGAAAGGTATTATGGTCACTCCCCTTCAGGTTTAATGCCAAAGTCTCTGCCATTGAAGAAATGGAGGATCTTCTTGATGATTTGACAATGGATGAATTACATGGGATCCTCACAGCCTATGGAATGAGGACACAAAAACCAACACGGAAGGAAGCAACTTTCAAAGCATCAAAGAAGACAAAAGGACACAAATCCTGTGATTATTCCAGCTACAAATCAGATACAGAGGAAGCACAAATCAGATAAAGAGGATCAGGCAAATTCAAAGGTACGCTACCCTTTAAATATTTTAATTGTGGTAAAACAGGACATATTGCTGCTAAGTGTCCATATGTAGAAAGGGAAGATATCGATGATGAATAAGAGAATAACAATCAGAAAGGAAGCAAACCTTATAGACACAAAAGAGGAAACATACTAAGAAGAAAAGTTTTTAATCTAAAGAGGACGACAGCTCTTTTGAAGAAAGTGATGGATATGATTTTGACATTGACAAAGAAGAATTTTGTTTCATAGCAAAGTTTGCTGATAATCAGAAAGAAAAGTCAGATTTAGAAGAAGAAGAAGAAAAACCTCTCTTCGTGGACATGGATACAAAGTCAAATTAAGAAGAAGATATTGATATGGATCTTGAAGCAAAACTCGTCAGTGCTTTAGAAGAAACTGACAGACTGAGGAAGGAGAATATAAAGCAGAAGGAGCAATTGCAGAAATATGCAAGGAAGGATCATGATCTTGATGAAATAGAGAAGACAATTGTCAGCCCCAAGACTCAACTAAAAGAGGCAAAAAGGATAGAAGTAGTGAAAAGTCAGCTCAAGGAAAAGGAAGAAATCTGTGAGAAGCTAGAGTCTGAAGTTGTCTCATTAAGAAAGGAATTGGGAAAGCCAAATTCTCAATTACACAGAAGCTTGAAGAGCACTGAAATTTTGATCGAGATTCTCAATTATCAAAGGTCACCATTCTTCAAAACAGGGCTTGGCTATGATGATAATCAGAAGACCCCTGAAGAAGATGCAAGAGAAATGAAGAAAAGTCTAAAAGCTAAAGGCTCCATCAACAATGAATCAACAACAGGAACGGAAATGATGACCAACGACAACCAGATTCTGCTTATAAGTCTTCAGAGGATTAGTTAAGTAGAGATTCTCCACCAAGAAGACCTTTCACACCTCGATACCAAAATTTCTTCTTTGGCTATTGTTTTTTTGTAATAATTTTAGTTATAAAGCAATAGATTGTAGAGCATATGCAAGAAGTGATCATAGAGGTCCTTATAAGACCTCAAAGAATGATTATGTGAGCAACAAAACCATAAGTTCTTATGGGTTTGTTGACAGAAGCTACAATTCATTTGCTCCCCTACCTGATACTGAGTGCTATAAGTGTAATAACTATGGGCACACAGCATGTTACTGTAGAAGCAGCATAGCAAGATCTCCTAAACAAAATAGGAAAGATGTCCTTGCCATACATAAAGAAGAATAGTCAAAGGTTTGGAGAAGGAAGCAAAAAGAATAAGAACAGAAGAAGGAAGAATGTGGACTTGCACTCTATCCTCAAGATGAAGGGAACCAATGGTACGTTGACAGTGGATGTTCAGAACACATGATAGGGGATCATACCAAGTTTCTCACCTTAAAAGAAGAAAAATGAGGGTAGTGTTACTTTTGGAAGTAATGCTTTTGCAAAAGATAGTTGGAAATTTTGTGGCAAATGCAACTAGAACTTCAAGCAATGTTTACAACTTTACATACTCAATGAAGTAAAAGAAGAAAAATGTTGTATTGAACATATAGATAAAGGTGGGAGTTATATCCTTCTTATCTCACGACTAAGTGCTTGAGGAGAAGCACAAGATCATGGGGAGCAACCCTTTGCCATTGATGTTAAAGGGGGAGAAGTTGTAGACAGGAGGAGATTTACAGACAAAGGAAGAATCAGAGACGCAAGGAGAGTTGCAGACACGGGGAGTAATTACAATATTGTTGTAGATTTGACTAAAGGGTTGCCATCAATGACAAAGGGGGAGATTGTTGGAAATATTGTTGTCATTGATTTCAAAGACAAGGAGAGATTGCAAATATCCAAGATGAGGATGAAGATGAAGATGTGAAATTTTCACGTAAACCATATTTGATTGATATTTATTTATTGATCTTTATCCCGGTCTTAATTTAACTCATAAAACTGAATTAGAAATAGCAATACACTGATTTACAATAAATCACAAAGAAAACTGAACACAAGATGTACCCTGGAAACCCCAATGGGGAAAACCAGCCAATAGTTTTCTCTTTTATTGCAGATTTATTAAACAACACACACAACACCAGGTTTCCGGATATAACTCACCGGATCTCAAACTCTTGACTCTCACTGTGCACAAACCCTTGGCAAAAAAGACAAACCCTAACAGGAGATATGACTCACTCCTATCACTCATAAGAGATATAACTCACTCTTGTCACTCACAAGAGATATGACTCACTCCTGTCCACCACAAGAGATATGACTCACTCTTGATTGTGGTTGACCACCACAAGAGATATGACTCACTCCTGCAACTGTGGTTGACCTCCACAAGAGATATGGTTAACAACTTCTTTAATGTTTGCTTTAGTTACAACTAGCAGATAACCATATTGTAGAACTGAACATTAAAATTGAAAATACACTATCTAAACAACCATATAAATGCACAACGGAACAACATTGCAACCACACAAGATATACAAAGATTAACCTTGGAAACCCTAGTCCTTCAAGGAAAACCGACAAATGTTCGTCTTCCTCTTATTGCAGGATTTGTTTACAACAACACTACAACAATCTTCTAGATAAACCCTCTGGATTTGGACCATAACTCCTCGGAAAGACCTATAGGCACAACCTATGGATTTTTGAGACCAAACCACACTAGAAGATGCCCCGAATCCTCTCTGCAAACTGGATAGACAAACTTTAGATCCACCCTGGATCCAGTAGACAACAGAGAATTAACACTCCCCTGGAAAAGCTGTGATCTCAAACTTAGATCTAGACAGCTCACTACAAGAGGAAAGCTTTCTCTTGCAACTGTGATATCTTACAACTTTCAGTAGACTCTTTTATAACATCACTTTATGTCAATGCCATGGGAAATATCATGGGACACCCAGTACCATAGGACACATTATAGCATGGTCCCTCCAATACCATTGACTATAAAGTATTGCAAAAGACACTCTTACAAGGCCTGTCTAAAGAGTTTCTCTTAGCCCCCTCTACATTGCTAGACACCCCCAACGTAGAAGTACCTACTAAGCTACAAAATATAACAGATGATTGGTGGAAATATTGTGTCATTGATGCCTAGTTTGAATACATTGTCTTTGCAAGCCTTTTTTTCTCTAAAGACTTAACTCGAATGGGAGCATATGATATATGGTTGAAAAAATTATTATGAGACCTTTCCAATGGTGTATGGCACTCCCTCTAAACCCATAGGACTATGGAGATATGAAGTGTTAAAATAGCCCTGTCGAAGTGTTAGGTTGGCCCTGCCAAGATATTGAACAATGTTAGGTCAGCCTAGAAAGGTGACTTAAAAATACAATAAATAGGAGGCGCTCCTCATTTGTTCATTTACTCATCCACTCAGGGAAATCTTTTAGAGGTGCACACCTCTAAGAGGAAGAGAAGATTTTCTAGAGAACTTGTGAAGAGGAAGGCTTGCTTAGAGATATTGTGACAGTTTCAGTGATGTTTTAAGGCTTGATTTTGGAGCAGATTTTAAGGTGATTTTGTGATAGTTTTGGAGATGTTTTAAGGGTTGATTTTGGAGCATATTTTAAGATTTCAAGGAGGTTATATCAACATATTTGAATATATTTGTATCTTGTTGAGTTGGTGCTTAGCTAAGGAGATTGGTGTCTCTTGTAGGTTGGTGCCTACATAAGATCTTACTGAGTTGGTGCTTAGTTGAGGAGATTGGTGTCTCATGTAGGTTGGTGCCTACATAAATTTATACAGATAAATTTTCATGGTTTTCTCTTGAAAGAGTTTCCACATTAAATTTTATGTGCTATGATCTGTGTTTAGACGTGTTTACTATTTCATAGTTGATGAATGATTGATGAATGCTTAGTTAAAGTAAAAAGAAGTTTATACTAATTCACCCCCCCTCTCAGTATAAACATAAGTTCAAGATATAAGGCCACCTCCTCTTCCTTCTTGATCAAACTTGTGTCCTTCCTAAGCAAATCTAAATATTAGTGAAGTAATAGATTATCTTTTTCTTTTCCAATTTCCAATAGTAATAGTTTTCAGTTTCCAATTTTCTCTTGATTGTGTCAATTTATGAATATTGACAATTTTTTTGTTTTCTAAAAAATGTTACATTTAATAAATGAATGGATTTGTGTTACCACACAAGGTGAGGGCAGGTGTAGTAGAAGCTAAAATTGATTTAGAGTTTTCCATTAGATATACCAAAAAATAAAAATATTGAATGATAATTTACAATGAATAATGGCCTTGTATTTATTAACCTTATGGTGACCATTCATGTAAAGTTATGTCTACGGAATGCACCTTTTAATAATTACATTAATGTCCTAGGTTCTATAGCCTAAATATATATATTATATTATTAACAATGTTATTTTATCTACCTTAAGATGCTTCGACTTCGAAGCATTGCTATTTGTTCTAAACCTCGCTCTTTCCTTGATAATGTTTTTGATATTTTGATGGTATTAATTTCTTGGTTGAGACAACAATCTCCAAGTAAATATATTTCCAATAAATTTATTTACTTTTGAAAAAGGTACTCCTTTTCCAAAACATGGTTTAATGTAATAATATTTTCTTATTTATGTCACCTTGACACTATCTCTTTTATCCTCGAGAGGCTATAAATTTGTTTTCGATGGAATACAAATGATGTGAAACCCTTCGATCACCTCTCCTCCTTTCGAGGATGGTACGTTAAACTGCTAGGTAGCAATTTTGGCAACCTAACTCGGTGGGGACATCCAGCGAGGCCCTCAACAGTCACATAGATAGCCAGCTTGAGAACTTGACATCATGACCTCCTACTTGCATCTTACAACACTCAACCACTTGAGCTAGCTCATCAAGCTATGAGAGATTATAAGTTATATCTTCCTTGACTAAATTTTTTTATAATAACTTTGTAGTATCTCATGGTTTAGTATTTCATCCAAACGACACAACTAGATGGTATAATAATTATGGTTGGAATTAATTTCTCAAAGACCCATTTTGAATATTCTCGCCTGAAAGATCATATTCAAAACAAGTTGCACAAATCAAGAGGTCAAAGGACACGAAGTAGTGCAATCATAAATTAGAACAAGAGAGTCAAGATCTTGAGAAAAAGTTACTAGAAAAGCTTAATTAGAGGTTGCTTGAGCAAATCAAAAGGTTAAAGGATGAGAAACTCGAAAATTGAAACCCTAAAAATAAATTCAAAATGTCAAAAATTGATGAAGAAATCTCTCCCAAGGAACTATAATCAAAGTTTCTTTGCACAAGTTAAGAGTTGAAGGATGAAAATAAAACACATCAAAAGTTAGGTCAACTTGTGAACATAGAGTCACTAGTCGACAAAGAAACAATGACCACTCCAGTTGAATCATGAACGTCACTAGACATAAAATTTAGACCTTGGGGAAAGGAACCTATACAGATCCAATCGACATCAAAATTTAGAAAGATGCTTATATTGAAATCTTATCAACTAATAAATCACTAGAAGTATCAAAAGATGAAGGTTCCAAAACCAAGATACAATATATAAGGATGCCTTATTGTCATCCTAATTATAAAGGTCATCAATGAAGTAACCAAAGGTGAAATCAATATGAAAATTTAAGTGAAGGCCCTATTATATTGAAGAGAAGCTCAAGTGTGTAAGCTTATCATTTCTTATATCACATAAGTTGTTGCCACACAGTGTTGCAAAAAAATTGAATTAGGATGGTCTGATTCTTTCACAATTTCACATTTTTGCTCAAAGCTTAGCATATCACATTGTCTCATCTCCTCAACCATTACCAACTAAAGAACGAAGAATCATGAGAAGGTATGACAAGCTAGAATGAAGACATAATTTCTTATGCTTTGAGGACAAAGCATTTTGAAGGGATAGGCAATGTAATGAACACACACACACACCCAAGCACACACATAAACATTTAACATCAAGGGACATACCCTAACTAAGGGAGATGATCTAACCAAGGGACATTATTCCTTAACCACTGTGAATGCTATAAGTATATCATCACATGGCATTGTATCAATTATTCTATCATCCATCTTAATTCATTATTTTATATATTATTTGTCCTATATGGATTTTAACTTATTGACCATTTTACATTTGATATTCAGTAAATGAACTTTGTTCATATTTATGTCTTTATGGTTGCACCTTTTAATTATTACATTAATGTCCTAAGTCTTATAGTGTAAGTATATATATTATAGCATTAACAATGCTGTCTTATATACATAACAACACAGGACCATCCAAGCACTCACACACCACTAAAAGGGGGAGAGAGTTGAGAGGAATTACTAGTGGGTTTTAGGACTAGATTGAGAAACCCTGGGGTAAGACAAAAGAAGATAATAATAAAAGGGTAGGCCAATAGATTATTAGGTCCTTAAGATCTTGTTATTGATAAGATTATGGTGATTGAAATGGGTTTAGATTAGGTTTTACCGTCAAATTAACAAAGTAAAAGAAGCCAACTAACTAGGGTTAATTAAAAGACAATTCCTATAGTGAGCTAGAAATCCTATTGTTGAAAATGGGAAGTGAAGGAGGAGGAATCTCTCATATTTTGTTGCTATAGTTGATGAAGTTCCTTGGGTTGAGGTGGAGAGTTCTGACAATCCTCCAAGAGTGATCCATGTCTTGATATGATCTGTGGACTTAGCTCTGAATTCTTGCAAGAGGGTACTTGTCTTGATCTTTGATACAAAGATATGTATACAATGTAATCAATGAACACTAGATCTATTGCTGTAAAGATAAATCAATGAAGTATGTATAATAGATAGACCTGTTGCCCTCAAAGGGGATGATATTTTCCCTGCCCTAGTTTCGATGGAACCTCCCTTAAGATTTTAGGGTTGAAGCTTCCAATGAAGATTCCCAGGAATAGTCAATCAAACCTACAAGATTGGAATGAATCTAGCAAAAGGAGTCCTTATATAGGTGTTGAAGATGACAGGTGCAAGTAGCCATAGGGGCTTGAGGAAGAAGATCAACAATGAACCCGTTTGCGTATTTGAAAATGAGGGATTATACCAACATAAAAGAGTCAACCTTAGATATGTCAAAGATACTTACAAAGAGGAATAAAAGAGTATATATAGACAAAGGAGTGACCTCAAGGTGTAAGAGAACGTTGGATTAGCCATTAGGGTAGTTGGTTCATATGGAACCATCATATCATGCCTTTTGCAATTTTTTAGGCCCAAAATGACCTTGTGTTACGTGACTTGCGAATTGATAGTAACTGTATTAGAAAGGAATTTGTGGTATGGTCAATGTTAAGAGATCGAGGGGTTATTGGGTTTGACCCATGTTGACTCTGTGAATAGGAAGTCCTGAATGAGTTTGGATGCCTATGGACCCAATTTAAGGTATCTTAGGTGACCATGTACCCATCCTGTGGGTTTTGTGCCCCCAATTGGACCCATGAAGTTAGTGAATGCTACAAATGGGTGCTCGGTCAAAATGAGTCAAACATGTGACCAAGGACTAGAGACCAAGGGGGAGTCGGCCTCCAAAGAACCCATCCAAGTGCTAGATATCCTAGTGAGGTCCCACGTTTAGGCTTGGGTGAAAGAGGCTCCAAGAAGGTGATTCATCAAATTAGGGTAGTAGTTGAGAGGCACCATATCATCGTTGGGCAGGTCATGTATGAGCATGAAATTTGGGTGTGGATTGCATAAGGCACCTCCTTGTGGGTAGGTGTTTGTGAGTACTGAAGTGCGAATCCTAAATGCTACATTTTACAACCCCCCCCCCCCCCTTTGCAGGATTTTTGTCAACAAGATGAGAATAGTAGTGAGTTGCAAGGAAGGAGAGAAGCAAGCAAGCACAAAGGAGTAATCTAGGAGGTATCTGTAGTGTATGTCGATACATTGATGTTAGGAGGGGAATCCTCTACTGATAAGGCTTATTTATCTTTTACGTGTGGAGGCCCACCTACCCCAAGTGTTGGTCTGAGGTGGATCCACAAGGGGTTCCTGGTGGATTAGTATGGCATTAGAGAAGGAGGAGACAAAATGAAAAAAATATCAACAAGCAAGTTATGCATGTCAAGTAAGAATGCCAAGATAGGGGAACACGGAGCTTAATTATTATGTAAGAATAATAGTAGCTAAACTATGAAATGTAAATTACAAGGTAACGAGAAATAAGTCTAACCATCATGTAAACAATAGCTAAACTAGAAGATTAGAGATCACAAGCCCTTAATTATTATTTAAGTGAAATAATAACTAGAACATGTAAGCAAAGCATGCATCTAATGATAATAATAACAACTTGAATAGAAAGGCATCAACAATACTAAGAGAAAGAATGTAAGTGCCATAAGTGTACTTGTAGATGAGGCATGGTGATCTAGGCATATGTTGAAGTGAGTTGGTTACTTGCATCACAATGTTTAGTGGTTTGCCTTGAGTGTGGGGTAGGTATCATGACACCAATTCTCAAGGAAAGGGTGAAGGGGGAAGGGAAAAGAAAGGAGGGGGGCGAAAATGCTAGGGTGATTATAAAAAAGGTAAGAGAAGGAAGGTTTTAGGTGATGTTGGCATGGCATGATGTTGGTGTTATCACACAACTTGTAGTTTCCCCTAAAGGATGATCTTATCTAGGATGGTAGAGGAGCCAAGCAATTAAAGAGGTGACCTAAGAGGGCCTCGATCCCTGGATGGATTGGTTGCCATGCCAATCGAGGCACTTTTATGCCACCAAAGCCCAAGGTAGCAAAGGGGGAGACTATGATTTAACCCGACAGGATAGATCCAAACCAAATCACTAGATCAAACTATATAGATAGAGTACGTGAGGTGACAGGTAAATATAACCCTAGATCTATGAGATGAAACCAATATAGGAGTTATGTTTGAGTTGAGAGGATTATGACTAATGAAATATCAACCCAATGTGTTTAAATCATTTGACTTAGGGGTGTAATTAAAGATCTAGGATCTAGGTGCTAGTCCAAATGATCAATTCCACTACCCTAGGGGGATTGAACTTGAATCTTGAGAAAATGGCCAAAGTAGTAGATCTAGAAGAGATTAGGGATTTCTAGCGCTTGGATGAAGTTGCTTGGTGATAGATCTGACAATGACAATGCATACAAGCACAAGTCAGATCACAGATCAACCGAAAAAGTGACAAAACCAAGGAGGGCGAATAGCATGAAGATCAATGCCTTGGGAAATGAGTTGATGGAGTCCTCCAAGGGTGATGCCCTTGAAAACCCACTTTGGGCTAAGGCTTGAAATACAAATCCAGAAAGAATTCGCCAAAATTTTAAGTTGTGTGACCTAGAGAATTTTTTGAAGTTACAGAGTTAGGGTTTGAGTGTAGATCTAAGCTTAAGACTAATGGATAGATAAATAAAATAAAATATAAACACTTGCAATCACTTACTTGGTGTTTGCAGATGCTTGCCGCATGGTGAAGACTAGCACCAACAAGGTCAAGTGAAGACTTTGAGTGCCCACGTCCAAGGAGACAAGTGTGTCCCTCCTAACATGCACAATCGAGGAAAAATTCAATCAATAATGCAAGATAAGATGGTTGATAAACAACATGAGACAAATAATGAGAAAGTAAATGATCATAAGACAAATCTACTCCCTGTTTGTTCCAAGATCCGAGAGAGAGAAGCAAGGTGAGTCCCCTCTACAAGTGCACCCCTCTTCAAATCAGACTCCCTATTGCAATAAAAAAAATGGATCCAAAAGATACGAGAACTACAACAAAGATTTTTCAATGCAAGAGAAAACTAGTATTCAGTCACCACATCTCACATTCATCCACAAGAGCACAAGTATTTGATCACAAATATTTTCTTTATTCCAAAAATCCAGAGCCAAAAGTCCCTTTACAATGAGGGGTTCCTCTCTCTTAAATAGATCAGAGAGAGACCAAAACCCTAACTACTTTTAAAATGAGTGGTTGAGATTAAAAGATACAATGAACATCATCAACGGTGGAGATCTTTTTATTTTTACATTACATGGATCAATGTTCAAGTCAAAGAAGGGGGGGGCACATTTTTACCTAATAATGCCCTAGGAGAGGCCAATACAACATAACATCATGATATAGCATGGGCTAACATCACAATGGGGGTCACTAGGGGCATAAATCACCCTAGGACACAACCTTTTACAAAGTTATGACATAATGACATGATATACATACTTGATCAATTATCAAATGCGCCCCAAGGGAGAAGACATCCTTTGTAGGACAAAGATATCATCATGTGGAGACCATCTCGGACGAAGCAAATCCATGTAACATGCATCTAGAGCCATATCTCATCATCATCAGTAATCCCCATGCCATTTCCTTACCCATATTAGCCAAATCGATTTTCCTAGTGACGCCATGGTCATTTTTTCTGAATAAAAATTGTCGATACACCATGCTGGAGAATAAAATCGTCATTAGGTCCACTTCCTTTTCCCAAAATCACCATATGAGTCCACTAAGTGAATCATAGACATGAAATCCACTATTAGTGACTACACATTCTCCATATGTCCATCAAAATGTGCATTTGAAGCCCAACACCGTATCCAGTGTGATAAAAATGGCCATAAAAAACTAATAATGACTGTAACTTCTGTAGAATGGCCTCAAACTGAAAACTGAGCATGGGAATGGTGTACTGAATACATCTGGAGAATAAGTAAGCAATCTCGAACACTGCAGTCACTGCCTCGGGAAACGTGTTGACCAAGTCAAACAAGGTTTGACCAAGTCAAAGTATCCAAAAAGAAGGTACATCAATAATCTGGAAGATCCTGCATGCATGTTAGATGAATAATGCTCACAAGTTTATGCTAGTAACCAAACTAAAACATGAAGTACATAACAATGGCCATATAATCAACAAATATTCTTGTGGAGAGAAACCATAAAGTCTCTCATGAAGCTCCCTACATATGCTCACTCACAGACTTAGATAAACTACTAGGATGGGTGAAGTGGAAAAATAAGGCTAAGATAATAGGGAAGGACTTGTAACTTCGACACTGTAATCTCTCAGACATGAGGGAAGAGGGGAAACCACTTGGACGTATGTCAGATAGAAAATACTTAGGGAATGGCGGTGCCTCACAAATGGGTAGAGTGCTTGGAATGCTTCCAGTAGACTCTAGACGAGCAACCTTTTGCATTTAATTTATTGTCAGCTTTGCACTTTCACATTTAACATTTAACATTTGAGCATCTTTCACTAGTCATCCTCCAATCATCCTCCAAGGTCAAGTGCCTTGAATAGCCTTGCGGGCCTCAGATAATAACTCTGTCGTACCACCATTGCCCGCCACCGTCCACAGGTGCGATGGAGCTACCACCCTGTTTCCCTATAGGGGAAAACGACCTTACATCATACAAAGGATGTGTGTTCGTCCCTTGGCAACTGACTAGCTACAAAAGACATTTTATTTATTTGCTTTAGTGTTAAGCAACATTGTTTGAGGTTGACTTTTTGCATCTATTTAGATATAACATTTATGTGATCCGATGCTTTTATAGGAGTACTTGCTTTTGAAGACTAAAAGATAACATCCCAGTGACATAGGCCACACACTCCAGAGTCGAGACATAAGATAAACATGGAGTCTATTCAATAAAAGAGGTCTAAGTGGAGGGAGTCCTCAATCTCACTAATCAAACTACAAGTCGGGATCAAACCGGTAAACAAAAGAGATGGATGAATGGAGAACGTGAAAGGTGATGCCATCAAAGCAAAGGTAATGCTAAGTCCATGTAAGATAGGAGATACTAGCAAGTATATGTAATGACCTTACACTAGGGACTCTATAACCACTCATGACACATGTTTCGAACCATGAAGCTCAGAATGCCACTATCAGTAAACATGCATAGTCACAGTAACTAACATAAACTATAGAGCAACTAAAACATCTAAATGCAATATATATGTATACCTCTGCTCAACCATATACCTGCATCTAGAACATCTGCAACTGACCATGAGCAAAGGACATCATCATCGGCTAACTGCTCTGCATTGAATGAACCATGACTATACCAGAATCATCTCAATGGGGTCATGTAGGATTAGTCATGACAAGGGGGCATATTGCTGCTGATGGCTCGGAAATATACATCACTGCTGAAAAATAGGCTCATCTCAACCACAGGACTCGATCAATGAACTGGAAAAATCAGTCCATCATCATGGTAGCCTAGCTACAATGTATGTGATAACAATTGGCAAAGGGGGCTTAGATGACATACACTAGCAAAGAGCGAACAAGAGTGGAAGAGGTGACATACACTAACCTTAGTTTATCACATGTAGGAAGGAGACATATGGTACCTTGAGGTTCATGATCGTGGGCTGTGTTATCACACAACTTGTAGTTGTCCCTAATGGTATCCCATCTGGGATGGTAGAGGAGATGGACAACTAAAGAGGTGACCCAAGAGATGCCACGGTTCCCAATGCAATCTGGGAGTCACGACAATCGAGGCACTCTTCACTTTAGATCTAGACAAGTCAAGACCCAGGGGGAGAACCCTATAGCCAATCAAAAGAAGATTAGCCAAAGCAATGGTTCCTAAGGAGATGTGAAAGTTGAGTTACGGAAACCAATGCAAGCTTAGGTGAGCCCAAGAGTTTAAGTGTGGTTGAAGAGGCTTAGGATATGAGAAATGTTTCAAACAATGAATGAGATAGGCCACCTAGGGAGATCAAAGAGATAGATCTAGTACCATGAAATACACAAGTGGGACCCACTTCCTTAAAGTATGGAAATGACCCAAATGGAACCCACAAGGTGAAGTTAGGAGTGATATGGCACTAAGGGGTGTTTGATGATGTGGATCTATGGATCCAAGGTAGATTTAGACACACCCACATATGGGATCTAGCACGACACAATCCCCAAGGAGTGCGAATTGACCCAAGGAGACTACTGCCTTGAAATGGAGGGGTAAATGGAGTCCAAAGTATGCCAAATTGTAGATCGAGATAGTTAAGGCAATTATCAAAGTGGGTTTTAAGTGGCATGCCCCAAGGTAGGCTAGATTTCCATAGATCTAAAGGTTGAAAGTACCTCACCTAATGACCCAAGTGGGGCACAACCCTCAAAATGAGAAATGGGGCCCACAAGGCAAAAATCAAAGAAGTGAAGCATTAGGGGTTGGTTATCAAGTGAGAGGAGTGCAAATCGAGTGGGATCTCACCTACCCATGTCTTGGAACTAACCCAACTAGCTTCTCCCAAGGGGTGCGAATTGCCTTCAAGAGGGCTAGGTGCCTTGGAAAGTGTGTCAAATGGAACCCAATCACCACCAAACTATAGATCCGGGTTGCCGTGGATACTATAGAGATGGGTTTTCAATATCTTTCCAAAAGCCAAGCTAGATCCAAGTAGATCTAAGAAAAACAAAAATGAGGGTTTTGATTTTAATGGAGTTTTTGACCAATAAGATGGATAGCAAGCGAAATCAATATGTACTTGGTAGATCTTACCTCAAAAGCTTGCGGCCTCTTAGCATATGGAGAAATCTTGCCCTAGTTACAATTCCAAGTTTAATCCAAGTGTCTTCAACCAAAAAGCCCTAGGAGGAGAGATGTCCCATGAAAACCTGCAAATCAAACTACTTCAAGTTAGATTTGATCCACAAATCCATAAGATCTAAGCATGTCATATCAAGAAAGCAATCAATGGACAAAGCACAATTGAAAAACTCCCTCAAGATGAAGACGTCTTGCCCATGGGGGATGTGAGCAACCCCTACAATCTTTCCACAAAGCAAGTTGTTGAGCTAGCTTCAAGCAATTCAGCGTCCCTTCAATTGATGTCGCTTCCAGAACATATACAAGAGTAACCCAATCAAAGCCAAGATGTAGATCTCCAAAATATTATTTTCATTCCAAGTTTTCCAGAGCCCAAAGGACAGCTATACAATAGGGGGTCTCCTCCTTATATAGGATAATAAAAACCCAAACCCTAGATCTAAAAACCACTTTACAATACATGAAGATGAGTGGTTGAGATTAAAAGATCTCATAATCTAATCAGTGGCTAAGATGAGCCAATATACAATATCACATGGATCACTCAACATAAAGGTGACGTCATAGCTAGGAGAGACAAAGTGAGGGTGACGTCATCCTCTAAAGGGGGCAAAAATACATGGGCCCACCTCATATGACATGGACATGACTCATAAAGCTCATGGTGGGGCTAGGAGGCATCAATCCTTGCTAGCTCATCCCCATGGCACAATAATAATAAAATAATATGTGCAAATAATACAAATGATCAAATCCTGTCCTCAAAATCTGTGAGAGACATGCAGTAAAAGGCCTCCTGTGGCCTTTGTGGACCCCATTGACTGATGATAACTGGCTGGAAGACAGGGGGTTCACCCTGGAAGACCTCTGTGAAGACCAAGTGCCAAAACCTTGCCTCAATTGCCCAAATCGAATTCCTCAGTGACCCTTTTATTCCATTTTTTATCTGCCTCGGTAACTGTGAAGCTGCTAAAACTGCCACCTAGGGCACCTGCGTTGTCAAATTGAGCCCACCAGGCTCTCCAGAAGGGGGGTAAAATAGTAATATCAAGTGGCTGGACCACCCCCTCCTCATACAACGCCGTAGGTGAACTGGCCTCTCATGGCCCTTGTTGGACAGGCTGGGAAAATAGCCCCAAATCTGGTCAACAAGTGGAAAACTGCATCTATCACTGTCAGAAGTGCTTGCAACTGAATGATAAGTGTCTCATTGGATCCAGAAGACCCAAAACTACTAAGAATGTGTACTCATACACCATGGGTTGTTGCCCTGATGGGCCAACTGTAGGGTCCACCATATATGGATAGTGCATAATCTGATGATCTGAAGTAATAATAATACCTGCTGATCTACATCAATCACCATCTGAATCATATGTCCACCATATAGTACCAATAACAAGAGTATGTGAGACCATCAATCATCATCAATAAGCATACATGGCCCACATCATCACGGATCCCAAGAATGACCATAGTCAAACTAGGTTTGACTAGGTCAATATACAACCAATGACAAATCATATCAATAGACTAAGACATGTTCCTCTAATCATACTCACAGCTTAACTTAAAGTATAAACATCATTTAGTGGCATTTATCATGTTTGCATATTCCTTTGTTATTTATATTTACTTGCACAATAGTTTAAATGACAGACTCACCATTGAACATGGTCTAACTGCTAGCCTAGGATGAAGGCTGAGAATCAAGGTTGGGCAAAGGGGATGACTTGCCTAAACTCAACTAAAAGACACTTTGGACTGGGAGAGGGGGGAGCTACACTCTGTGCCGAACAAATAACACGGGGAAGGGTTGTGTCTCACAAATGGATAAGTTGTTTAGAGAGTGCTTATTCAACTTAGGCATCATGTCTACATCAAGCTGATCTAGGTTCATTAGGATCATTCAATTTCATTTCATGGCCTTTTTGCCCTACATAACCCTTCGGATTTTAGATGTGTTGAAAAGCACAACTAGTTGCAGCTTGCATCTAGGGCATGTTTATACATATACAAGGTCAACAATAATAGATATAACTTTTGAGTAATTTTTGCTTTTTGGACTTTTCTTATACTCTTCGAGGAGTATTTTTAGCATTTCATTGCTCTTGCCCTTTACTAACGTGTGTTAAGAAACACATTCTAGAGTTTACAGTTTCCATGGGCGAATTTATAAAGATTTCCAATAGGTACTACATGAGCTTTCAGTTTTAGCCAACAACATCTCAAGTGACTAAGGGGACTTCGACCAGTGCCAAACATCGGGACAACCGACCATAATGATTTAGGCCTAGAATCCAACTCACCAAAGGCAAGTTCTGTCTCCAACTCAGAGCCGAGACACTAAACAAACATGGATGCGATCCAACACAGAGGTAGTAATAGGGAAGTCCTCAGTATCAAAGAGTCAAGAAAGACAAGTCAAAGGTGAAAGCCAAATTGAGAGGGTCATGGATGGATGGAGTCAAATGGATGTGGTGCCTAGGCTAGCAAACAAGAATGTCAAGGAAGACCATATCTATGCTCATAAAAGGGTAATACAACCAGTGAGTTTTGTCAGAAAACCTATGTGTGCAAGTAATATGTCCATTTTACAATTTATAACATCATTAAGATAGTTGATTTCATTTCAAATAGTTTGCCACATCACGAATCATATACCAAGCCAATGTTGTGAAGATGACTAAAGCAACAAGATAATAATCCATAGTCAATAATCATAAGTCCATAGGCTATATAACATCATAACAATAATCATCCAAAATCATCTCAAACACTGCTGCAATAACATCACTGGGCATTGAACTGGAACTGTATGGAATAAAGGGTCACATCAGTTATCAAATCTGAGCTCTCAAGGCTTAGCCTTGGCACAAGGTCTAACAAAAGTCTGATATACAATACTGCTATGATCATGAGTGATCTCAAAATATAATCTCATCATAGCTGATCTCTGTAAAAGTAAAGCTTTGGAATCTGCAGATATCTACTAAGCAAGAATAGTAGCCTTGCTATTATGGTGTGATAACAGGCTGATCCAAGATTATATTGTAATGGAGGTGCCATACACTAGCCAAGGACATAGTGCGAGTCCCATGCGACATAAGATACTTCAGAGAGTGCTAGCATAAGAGTTGGCATCCTCTTAGGGCATTCCAATTTCAAAAATAGCTAGGAGTTTAAGTAACCTCCCAAGGTGATACCCTCCTAGGGCATTTCAACATTATCTTTGTCAAGAAATTCCAATAACTTGCCCCACTTATCGGACTCCTTTATCCAGAATTTTATTCAAATTTAACAAGATAGAAATTAGTCACTTCTTTGTCACTTATTCAAATTGAATTAGATCCTTAAAATCTATTGGTAATAGAATGGAATTTATGACCAACCATTCTATCAATAATTTCAATTGTAAAAGGTGTGGGAATGAGTCTCTGAAAAATAACTTGTTTTTTACTTTCAAATTTAACACATACTATGAACCAATGCTACACTTATCTTCTCAGTGAATTTATCACCGAAGGTTTGAAATATAACTTATCGACAGTGTTGGGGAAAAGATCATGAAACTTAAAAAATAAAAAGGTAATCAATTTTTTTCAAATTTTTAAACATCTAAAGCAACAACGACATCAAACAATCAAACAAACACATTGCTACATAAATATGAAAATAAAACTGATATATAAGATGTCAAGTGGTGCATCACCTATCGATATTGAAATATGATATTTGTCCTTAGTATTAAGTGCTCGCAGGATGATACAAGATCACATCAAAACAAAAGTTGCTTCGTTGATGGCAATGAAAACAATGGATTTCCCCATATTTGCATGATCGAAAATGGTCATAGTATTCTCCTAGCTAAAGCTCCCAACTTACTTTTGCAAAATGAGGGTTAAAAGACCAAGAATTTCGTTATAAGTCAAAATTGACATGGATAGGGTGATACTTTCCAATAACTCACGATGGTTATTGAAATTATCATGATAATTTGAATTTATCACAATATTTACTGTTGATAATATAGACTCAGGGAACATCTCGCTCTATATTGTGATACATGTGCAATATCGTCGATAACAGGTTAATATCCATCAAGGACAAATATATAATAATTGACTAATGCATAATTGATAGAGATGATTACATTGCTATGAGACGATATGCTTATATACACATTGACTAGTCACCATGTTTGATAGGTAGATCATGCCTTTTAATTAGGATGTGTCTTTTCATTTATTATTATTCGTGATTTATTATTGTCATTATTATTTATTGATGTTTATATATTTATGTTCTCTCCATCTTGACAAGTTGGGTGACATACATGATGGCCACATGGAGATGATTGGTTGGTTGAATTGCAATATGGAGGCTTGGACTTGGCTTAGGGATGTTGTTATAGTTATGTGAGGCATCCTCATTAGTCCAGTCGACCTACACATGTAAAACAAATAATAAATGTATTAAAAAGGACAAGTTGTCCCAGTAAGGGAATTTTGTGAAAAGTAATGTATAAATAGAAGTGCTACTTCCCTCATTTCATCATTCTCACCAAGCAAGTTCGCTCAAGGAAGGAAGTTCGCATTTTCTGGGTGGTAGAAGACTAGTGGAGCTGATTTCTGGGGCATTGACTCATTTTGTACTTTTTTATCTTCTTTGTACTAAATCTCAGAGTAAGAAAGGGTTGCTGGGTTTTTCCCGAGTTTGGGTTTTCCCACGGTAAACTATTGTCTATTGTTTCTATGCATAGTTGTTCTTTCAGTGATCCTTTTATTGCTTATATGTTTATTATGCTCCTATAAGTCAAAACACTAACATGGTATCAGAGCTATGCTGAAAGTGACATTTGCCGGGAACTAGGGTTTGGAAGTTCTCCAACTTCCAACCATCAAATTCGTTCAATCTTACCTTCATTGAGCTCACCTTAGGAAGGAGAATTTTCCTGTCCAAACAGAATTCCATTCTGACAATTTTCAATTTTGACCTAATTTTTGAAGTTGCTGCAGAATTAGGGTTTGCTGGTTTCTCTCAAACCTTGATGAGAGAGAATCACATCTAAGAGTGGTCCTTGGAGATGATGCTAGATATCTAGTGAAAGGAACTGGGATAACCTCCTTTTAGCTAGAATTTGGTGATTCTTTGCATTTGGGAGAAGTATTATATGTACCAGGTATGAAAAGAAATCTTGTCTCTATCTCAGCACTAGAAGACAAAGGTTACGAAGTTGCTTTCTCAGATGGAAAGGTTCTTGCATGGCATAAGAATTCCACTATCGATTCCGCAAGAATAATTGGTGTTCATGAAAAAGTTTATACAGATTGACGATACAACCAGTTCAGGTTCTAGTACACGACTCTATCAGTTTGAGTGAGCTATGGCATATGAGACTTGCTCATCTGCACTATAGAGCTCTTCCTCCTCTCAGGAAGATGATTACAGGACTTCCCGAACTCCAAGTAGAAAACAATGGCATTTGCAAAGGATGTCCGCTTGGCAAGAATGCCAAGGGATCTTTTCCCAATAGTGACACCAGGTCCAAGGGAATATTAGAGTTGGTACACTCAGACTTGTGTGGACCTATGTCAGTTACATCATTGGGAGGATTTTTGTACTATGTGACCTTCATAGATGATTACTCCTGGAAGACATGGATCTATTTCTTGAAGTCCAAAGAATCCGAGAAGTTCTGAACAAGTTCAAAGAATTCAAGGCCCAGGTTGAGAACCTATCCGGAAAGAGGATAAAGATTCTAAGGTCAAATAATGGAGGAGAGTACACCTCCTCAAAATTCAGTAATTCTGTAAGGAAGCAGGAATCAAGAAGGAATACACAGTTCCTTACAACCCTCAACAAAATGGGGTTGCAGAAAGGAAGAACATATCTATAGTTGAGGCAGTCAAAGCCATGATCCATGATCAAAATCTACCGATGTTCTTATGGGTAGAGGCCTCCAGCACTGCAGTATATGTTCATAACAGAAGTCCACACAAAATACTGAAGAATATGACTCCAGAAGAGGCCTTCACATGTGTGAAGCCAGAAGTTAGTCATCTACGCATATTTGGATGTCCAGTATATATTCACGTACCCAAGGAAAAGAGAACAAAGCTAGAACCTTCAGGAAAGAAGGGTATATTTGTTGGGTACAGTGAATCCTCGAAGGCTTACCGGATCTACATTCCAAGTCAGAGACAGATGGAAATCAACAGAAATGTTTCCTTTGAAGAGGAGATTGCCCTCAGACAGTAAGGAGCAAGAAGCTCCAAAAGAAACATAGTCATTACCCCCTTCCTCTTCAAAAGTTCAAAGGGAGCCGATAGATCTAGTAGATTCTATAGATCCAATGGATCTAGTTGATCCAGTAGAGCCCATAGATGTTCCTAGAGATCTTGCTATTGGCAGGAAGAGGCCTGTTTGGGCTCGACAAACATTAGAGGATGCAGAAAAACATGCTGCTCCCCCAGGTACATTCAGGGAGAGCAAGAAACCTTGAAGATATTCAGGATACGTAGCACTGATGTCCCACATCATTGATTCTGAGCCCTCCAGTTACGAGGAGGCTGCCAACCAACAGGTTTGGAAAGATGCTATGATGGAAGAATATCAATCCATCATCAAGAATGACGTATGGGAGGTTGTGCCGAGACCTAAAGGGAAGTCAGTTGTGACTTCCAAGTGGATCATTAAGATTAAACATGCAGCAGATGGGAGCATTGAGAAGCACAAAGCGAGATTTGTGGCTAGAGGATTCTCTTAGAAAGAGGGAGTCGATTATGACGAGACATTTGCTCCAGTTGCATGATACACGACCATCAGATCAATCATAGCTCTAGCTTCAGCTATGGATGGAAGCTACATCAGATGTTAAAACAACTTTCCTCAACGAAGTAATTGAGGAAGAAGTCTACATCGAACAACCAAAGGTTTTCGAGATTCATGGGAAGGAGTCCCATGTGTGCAGACTGAAGAAGGCCCTGTATAGCCTCAAGCAGGCACCACGAGCATGGTATGCTAGGATTGATGGATACTTGATGAGCTTGGGATTCACCAAGAGTGAGGTAGACTCCAACCTTTACTAAAAGGTTGAGGATGGCAGACCATTGATACTAGTATTGTATGTTGATGATTTATTCTCAGAGGAGATGAGAAACTTACCGAATGGTGCAAGAAGATGCTAGCCTCTGAGTTCGAGATGAAGGATCTTGGTCCGATGCATTACTTCTTAGGTTTGGAGGTGTGGTAGAGACAGGATGAGATTTTTCTGAGCCAAAGAAAATATACCATTGATATCTTGAAGAGATTTGGTATGATGGACTGTAAGAACATGAATACACCTATGGAGATAAACCTTAAGAAGTTGAGTGACTCAGCTTCCGAGTCAGAGTTGATAGATCTTACCATGTACAAACAACTGAACGGTTCACTAATATATCTAGTTAACACTAGGCCAAATATCTGCTTTGCAGTGAGTGCTCTCAGTCAGTTTATGTGTGAACTAAGACATGTACATTGGGTTGCTGCGAAGCATGTGCTAAGATATTTACATGGCACTGTAAAATATGGACTGAGATATGCTTCTAGGAGTGACATGAGATTGCATGGATATACAGATTCAGATTGGGCAGGAAGTGTCGTGGACAGAAAGAGCACCTCAGGGTGTTGCTTCAGTTTGGGGTATGCAGTGATTTCCTGGTGCAGCAAGAAGCATCCCTCAGTAGCATTGAGCACTGCAAAAGCAGACTATATTGCAGCAAGTGTGGCGACACAAGAAGCAGTATGTCTTCGGAGCTCTTTGCAGGATTGTCCGGGGAGAGACTTGAGCCTACCGTTATTCACTGTGACAATCAAAGCTGTGTGAAGCTTTCAGTGAACCCTGTATCTCATGACAGATCGAAGCATGTGGAGATCAAGTACCACTATATCGTAGATATGGTACAGAGAGGAGCAGTTCAGCTCCAGTACATCCCGACGGATGAACAGATTCTCGACGTTCTCACCAAGCCTCTTTCCAGAGTGAAGTTTGCGTACTTCCGTGAAAGACTTGGAGTATTGGAGAATGCTTCCCTCAGTGATAGGGAGTGCTCATAGTCTCGGGTAGGCGGTCCCCATAGACCGATAATGAACTCAATCCAGTTAGGACAGGCGGTCCTCGTAGACCGATAATGAACTTAGTCCAGTTAGGACAGGCTGTCCTCGTAGACCTATAATGAGTTTAGTCCAGATTGGGACAGGTGGTCCTGTATAGACCATAATGAGCGTAGCTCTGGTAGGACAGGTGGTCCTTGTAGACCGATAATGAACTCTGTTAATGACAGGCAGTCCTTGTAGACCGATAATGAACTCTGTTCAGGACAGGCAGTCCCCGTAGATCGAAAATGAACTCAGTCCAGTTAGGACAAGCGGTCCTTGTAGACCGATAATGAGTTTAGTCCAGTTAGAACATGCGGTCCTCGTAGACCGACAAAGAGTTCAGTCCAGTTGACCATGATGAGTGTAGTCCAGTTAGGACTGTTGTTACTGTAAGGAACTTTCTCCAGTGTGGAGAGGACTCTTGTATAGAGTATATTTTGGATCCATGTATGGGATGCCGTCCTGTATAGACGATGTTGACCCTTTTCTTATGATGAAGAGATGTACTAGTCTAGCCATGACGATCAGAAGATGTACGAGTCCAGATGATGCCCAGATGTATGAAGTCCAGTCGTGCCGTTGAGATGATGCCCAGATGTACAAGTCTAGTCTTGATGTCCAGATGATGCCCAGATGTATGAAGTCTAGTCGTGACGTTCAGATGATGCTCAGATGTACAAGTCCAGTCGTGACGTTCAGATGATGCTCAGATGTAGAAGTCCAGTCGTGACATTAAGATGATGCCAAGATGCATGAAGTACAATTGTGTCGACCAGATGATGCTTGATGAGCTCCAACATGATGATACCTCTCTAGCTAAGAGGGAGTGTGGTTGTTATAGCTATGTGAGGCATCCTCACTAGCCCAACCAACCTACACAAGTAAAACAAATAATAAGTGTATTAAAAGGGACTAGTTGACCCAGTAAGGGAATTTTGTGAAAAGTAATGTATAAATAGAAGTGCTACTTCCCTCATTTCATCATTCTCACCAAGCAAGTTCGCTCAAGGAAGGAAGTTCACATTTTTTGGGTGGTAGAAGACTAGTGGAGCTGATTTCTGGGGCATTGACTCATTTTGTGCTTTTTTATTTTCTTTGTACTAAATCTCAGAGTAAGAAAGGGTTGCTGGGTTTTTCCGAAGTTTGGGTTTTCCCAGGGTAAACTATTGTGTCTATTGTTTCTGTGCATAGTTGTTCTTTTAGTGATCCTTTTATTGCTTATATGTTTATTATGCTGCTATAAGTCAAAACATTAACAAGGGATGCTTAGGTTGTGATGATTTTCATGCAGGGGGTGGATCTAGTGAAATACATGGCCTAGGAGGATTGATGGAGCCTTTGGTGGCTTGTAGGAGCACTGAACACACCTTGCAGAGTGCCCTTGTATTTGAAGCCTTGCTTGTGGATTGCATCTCTTTAGAGGTTGACATGTGTACCCATGAAATGTAGCTCTTCACATGTGATTATTGTAGGTTGCTTGTAAGCGCTAAGGCCCACATATGTATTGTTGGTTTCCCCTACCTCTCATATATATATAGAGGAAGGAGAGAGTGCTTCACTTACTCATCATTCTTATCGCAATTGTGTTGGAGATGTGCGACCATACTGGTCTGCGAAACTATAATTTTTGTTTGAAGACAATCTGTAAATGCAGACAAAAACTGATCTCTCTAGCCTAAATGATTTAGATCTAGAACAAAAGAGTACATAACACAATTATCTTTCCTAGTTAGATTAAATTGCAAGGTAGATCAGAAAGTGATTACCTTATGATCGCAATTCCCTTCTCCTCATTTGATCTACTTCCAGTTCCTCGATCTCCGGCTGCAAAACAAGATGGAACAAGTGGAAACAAACGAACAATATGAAAGCATATGATTATGAATCTAACTAGATCAACGGTCAAAGAAGCCAATCCTAAACAATGTTATAAAAATCGCCCCGGAACTGGCAAAACCGGCCTGTCCAACCGGTTCCAAGGGTTTTTCGGTCCGACCGTTTGATTCAACCCGTTTTTGACTGGTTATGTACAGAACTGGCCAGTTTCTACCAAGAACCGCCCGGTTCCGTATGGAACTGACCAACTTTCTCAAATCGCTCAGGTTCCATATGGAGCCAGCCGGTTCCATATCGAGTCTTTCTAGGGCAAAAAACCTACGTTTTGAATTTTTTTTAAATTAAAAAACCAAAAATTTTGGGCACAACAACCACATCCGCTAACCTACTTACCGTACAATCACTATATATTGATGTAGGTACCCTCAATTGCAATCACGATTCACAATCATCTTTCGATTTTTCTAGGCTGAGCATACGAATTACGGAGTTAGGGCAGCATGGCGTTCGGGAGTCTGGAATCAAATCTTAATTGTGGGCCATGGCACAACCAAATTTTGGTTTTATACACTCTTACTTGCTATATACATGAGAAACTTTGCTGATTTGTGTATAATGGTTTGAATTCACATGAATATATATTTATTTTTTGAAAATATGAATATTTTATGTAATTTTGCTCAACCGGTTTTTTGATCCGGTTTTTTTCCCGGTTTTTGTCCGGTTCCGGTCCGGGTCCGGGTCTTGGGGCCGACCGGTTTGACCACCAGTACGGTTTTGATAACATTGATCCTAAACATCATTATAAGACAACAAGTTTATGGAAATCTATTTATATTAAATGTAATTTGCAGCAAATACAAAGTAGAGAGTTACAACCGATGCCTTGACGTTATGACTCCAACTCAAATGATTTTGCCTCAAAAGATCAAAGCCTTCTAGCCTCCTATGGATGAAGAAGATAATCCTGACCAGATTCCACTAGCATATGGGTGCTTTATCCTTCCTCTCTTAACAATGGAGAGGGGGTTCATATATATAGGGATAAAGGGATAGGAAAGGTTGAGGATTTAGGGGAGAGGCCTAAGGGATCATCCCACTAGGTTAGGGGATCGAGTGCCACCTTTCCAAGCATCTAGGGATAAGCCTCCACGACACCAAGCTTCGAGAAGTCGCTCGAAGCTTCCTTTTATCCATTTTAACCAACTCCGACGCACCTTGCATGAAGGCAACATGTGTCAGAAGTAGATCACCGCACCTTGTACATAGGCACACTGCGTCGCCGATGCGCTCTGCTAAGGTGCAGAGTGCGTCACCTTGAGCTCAACGCTCCTTGCTAGAAGGTAGGGCGCATCGGTGTGACTACAAAAGGTAAAGGGAAAGAACAACAACCTTTCTTCTAATGTTTTAGCCAAGGAACTTTAGGGATTAATGCATAGAGATGACGCGTGACTCATGATGACGAGATTTTGGTGTAACACTACTGCATGTTCATATCCATTTTTAGAAATATAAATGTCAAGGCCAGATTCAAAAGCAGGAAGAAGACGATCGGACTCTAGGATATTATGTTGTTCTACATGTTCAAGACAAAATCGATGGCATTTGGCACCATTTTTTTCCGCTTACACTTAATTGGCAATTTGTAGGTTGGAGGTGTCCACTATGTGAATATAATATTTCCAATTAGAAAAAACAAATCATGGCTTAGGATTACTTGTAGGGTCAAAGTTTCTAAATGTTCCAAAATATCTGTGTGCTTTGTCTTCCCCTCAACGAATATCCTGGGTCCTAGTTGACTATCATACTATAATCTGTATGTATACACAACCAACAAAATTGCCGAAATAGGATTATTAAATTAATTATTTATGACTATTGTGCAAGGAAACTCTTCATTTCCTTACTGCTTATAGAAATATAACTGCACTCTCTTATTTTGAGAATCCCAAGTTGTGCACATTTTGTGAGAGGGATGACACTAATTTTCTTTTGAAATATCCTTACGACATATTCTTCATAGTCTAAAACTTGTTAATAAGAGATTGATAATTGGAGGAACTGTTCAGCAGGTATGGGGAGATTCTTGCATGCCCTCTATTCAAGTTAGGTGGTGCATTTTTTTCCAGATTCGAGTCTGATCATATACCGGATTATTGCTTTTCTTTCAAGATCTGGCAGGCAGTTGTTATATATTTTGGGTATCTGTTGGTCAATAATCTGTTTATGGTCACACTGAGGAGGTTATACTAAATGTTGATATTTTTATTTAGATTTTCCAATGCTGCAGGAGGTTATGCTAATCGTACCATTGGTTATCTTTGATGTTTGGAATTATTCTTCTACCATAGGAGTATATCTACTATTTAGCTTATCTGCAGTAGACAATTTTACTTTTTATGACATTTTGTGTTTCGTTGCAGTTATTTTCTGGTTTGAACACTCTGTGTGTTTCCCTTTCGATAAAAGTCTTTAGCTTTCTATTAATATACAAAATAGTATGCGTATTTTATAGAAAAAGGGCCATGAAAACAGCCACTTCAAGCTAATTGCACAAGGAGAAAAACCAAACTAACTTTGCCACACAGGGAAATAAAAGATAAGAGATCTTATGTGCAACAAGACCCAAAGCAGTAAACTATGAATGATGTATTAAATGGTCCAGCTAGCCAGAGCGAGATGTCATGTCCTCAGTGGGTGTCTCTCATCCATCCACTGGGATCAGGATCAGCCACACGTGTCTCCATCCATCATTGCCATCTATTTTTAATTTTTTTTGAAACTCCCTAATCTCTTTGTTAAGAAGTTTTCCTATTATATGTGGAAAGTTTGCAGCACGGACACATTCTTTTTATGCAGAAAGTAGTAGCTAAGATATTATGTCATAATTAAGTTTTCCAGCACTGACACATTTTTCTTTTATGCAGGAAGTTTTTAATACATGATGTCAAGGATTCTTTTATTCGGCAATTTCCCGAGTCACTAAAGGAACAACTTATAAGTCGGCTTGGTTCCTTCTTTAGAGGAAAGCAATGACTAGGGTTCTTGGTGCCATCTATTCATATGGTATGCCTGGGAATTACTGTAATTCTGAGCTTTATAGAAGGTTAGCATTTTGCTGCAAGGATGTAATGATTCTGGTTATGTTTGACTCTCAGATAAATTGCCTTGTAATTTGTACCCAGTTTTGCTGCTGCTGCACCGGTTGAGTTGTATAGTATATATGTAATAAATCCATGCTGATCTCAGTCTAAGAAAATGGGGTTGTCAGTCCACACAGAGGGTATGGATACCATTATGCTTTGTTTATGCTCCCAGAATAAATTTCTGTTCTGAATCTGCTGTCCCTCTGGATTTATGGGTTTATGAGGAATGCCTATTCTTCAATTAACACACCCACGAACAATAGTTGTCTTTTCTTTTCAGGTGTAGATGCTGAAGGTGAGCATGCGGTAAAGCATTCAAGATCGTCCTTGAAGGCTGCAACAATTTTTGGGTGGATGTTAATGCGACACTTAGGCAATTTTCAATGTACCTGCTGTTTTTGTTTCAAGGAGAGCACTTGTTCTTGTACACTTTCTCAGAGTGATGGAGTGCAGAACTTTATTCTATAGACTGATCCTGTGGACATTCAGGCTTTTGCACTTCTCTGGTCATTTGCAGGCTTAGTGACTCATGAGTCTCCTATATATACTTATATATTCTTTTACTTGAGTGTATGATATATTTTTGCCTGTTATTTCCATTTCAGAAATTTCAATGGGATTTGTACTACCACACATTAACAAAATTTTCCTGTTGTGTGGGGTGTTGATCCTATATTGCACAAGAGTGTTAATTTTTAACAGTCATACCTCCCTCGTGGAAAACACAAAGTATTGCTATTACAAGTAAAGGCATCTTGATCTACTGATGTATGCAGTCGCCTGTTGGGCATTGTCATCAGACATTGCTGATTTAAATTTAGCCCTAATGGTAACTTCCTTTGACCTCCTTCAGATTAAAGGTCTGTTCATATGATTGAAATGATGGAATGCATTGTTATGCAATGGATAACGGGTCATTACAACCCTTAAAAGGGTGATCACAATGGGTTGTCATAAATATCTTGTGGTGAGCTATCTTTGATGTTTCTACTGATCTTTCGCTTTGGCTTAGGCTACAAAGGATCTTTTGCAATGAAGGCTTACACTGGATTGGGATTTGAATTCAGAGTTTTCAAAGAGGTAAAAGTGATGCCATTCATATGTTAAATATTGGTTAGATTGATCGTCGGGTGGTCTAGATTTTTGGTTGCATGAAAACATCATGACAACATTGAAGCTGATGCATTGTCTTGTATTCAGCTTTGAGGAAGTGCTGGAAGGGCGAGGACATTTGACATATTTGATTGGCATCTGATTAATCAAAGAAACAGGTGTAAATCTACTTTTTGCTTCGGTGTAAATTTCATAAATTCGTACACGTCTCCATTCTATGTTGATTGTGTAGTTCATGCAGGAACGATTGCTGTGCTTTAGTATTCATGATGTCTGAAAAACATGTATCGGCCATTGGATTCCACATTGAAGTTGGATAGTAGATGAAACGTATACATAAAGCCCAATGTTCCACCAAGTTTCTGGGCCACAGGGATGAGGAGCAGGAAATGCATCTGAGGCATATGTAGAAGTACCCCCCAAATTTTAGGGAATATTGTAGGGGACATCGGGATATTCAACATAGGGGAACCTGCTTGAAATACTAAAAAAATTAATTTAGAATTAGACTATCACCATTATATTTAGAAAATTGAAAAATCAGGAGATCCAAGTGTTAAGATAAGTTGATAGCTCATATCCGTTTAGAACATATTTGAAGTGAAAAAGTGAAATACAATCATACTGAAATGAAAACTGTGAACTCTCAATCTGATATATCAAGATTCAAAATTTTAAATGTCTGAGGACTTAAAGAGTCGGGCCTCCGGCAACGGCAACGCCTCCACTATCGATTGTCCAGTGGTGTCACCTATTGAACACTCCAGTAGCCATGAGTTGAAGGCTCAAAGCTTAACAGACAGCCACTTGTTGAAGGCTCAAAGCTTAACAGACAGCCACTTGTTGAAGGCTCTGGCTAACACACAACCCACGGGTTCAAGCTTGAAGTCATTTGCAGCTCACATGGGTAATGGGTTTAGGACCTAGGTTTCATATGGGTTGAGGTAAACCGGAATAATCTCACACAACAACAATCTCACACTGCCTGCGGTTTCACACAACACAACCACACATTGCCGACTCCTCTCACATAGTCACAGCAGAGACAAAGGGGACGTGGGAGCATCTGATTTGGGGAGGGAACGTTCCCTTTCTGAGTTTGCATTTCCCTCAGAAGGGAACATCTGGGAATGTGAGCTAGGACAATGCGAGTTATGGTTGCACGAGTTAATGGTGATGAATGTGACCGTTTTCTCCAAAGTAGTAATTTGCATTGCATGGTAGCTCTTTCAACAAAGTTGTGTTTGAGGTTCAATGTGAGAACAGGGACCAATTTATAACATATTGCTCGTGTTAAAAGATAGTGTTTATAGCTCAATGTAGGTAGGACTCACATGTACTTAATTATTCCTGATTGTTAAGCCCTTTTTATTAATGATTCCCCGATTTGTAAAGAAGCATAAACTGGATTGTTAAACGCCAAATTGTTTTCGGCAATCATCTATCACCATCTAAAGTGGAATGCAAGTTAGAGAGAGAGACCAGTTATTCGAAGAGTAGAGATGGAGCTACAAAAGTAGCAATAAATGTACTTTCTCTCATCAAGTTTACGTTTTAGTTTGGTACTTAGATTGTTGCAATGAAGTGAATATGGTATACGCTGGGCACTGGGTGATATGTTTCTCTAGAGACGTTTGCCATTGCCAATCTACATTGAGCTAGTACATTGTCATATATGTGTTGCAGCATAATTAAATTTCTTATTTTCTTTGGTGACCAAGTCTACGTTATAGCTTGATTATTGAACTGTAGTCACAAAAGGGATATATATGGTATATGTTGAGTATTGGGTGGTAAGTTTCTTGAGAGTGTTTCATGAGTTTATTATCTATGTGGGCAAGTTACATCGCACTAGCCTCGTCTTGTATGCACTCGAGCATAACATAATATTCTTATATATCTCTCCATTAGTGTGTTCATTATTCTTGTAATGTGGTCCTATCATGTTTACATCATTGTATCATAACAAGGTTGAGGACGAAGATGACGTGGAGACACTGGCAAGTGATGCATGGGAAAATTTAGGGAAATTGAAAAGATAGTTAGGATGTTGGAAAATGCAAATCTGGATAACCCCAAGTTTGTGTTCATTTGACATGGTTTCTAATTAACGTTGATGTTGTTTAAGAGATGAGAATGACAAGATTTTGGGTTTAAAAGCCTCAAATTTTGAACGATTATCTTATTACTAGTCGTCGTTAAGAATAAATGTCTTGTTCAAACATTCATGGGCTGTGAAGTATATGTTGTGTGCTTGAAGGGGACACTATTACAACTATGAAGAGAAGATAAAGCTATTGGTTGGAAGTCATTGATCAAGAATATTCCGCAACAACATTGTTTGGATTGTTGTTTGGGGATAAAGATTGTTTCGGGTTCAACGTGGACGCCATTTCATTCTCTTGTTGATTTGAATCTATTGATTGGAGACGTGGACCTTGAAGACCCTTAGTGTTATTCAAACTCGTGAAAATATTTGGACCTTAGTTGGATTGTATTTCTCAACATTGAGAGCTAGAATTGGGAGCACTCCTAGCCCCAAGACGTTGGCCCCGTTTTGTGGAGGTCTAGTTAGTGTTACGAGTTTTTGTTTCTTATTGGACAAAACAAGTGTCAATATTTGTTTCCAGACACGAAAATTGATTCGTAATGAAATGCTGTTTTTAAATGTCTTTTCGAGTGATAGCACAAGTGGATTGCAAATTATTATTAAGAGGTTTGGTTTAGAAGCGGTTACTTTGGTGTATTAATTATGTTCCTATGTAGTTTGTAGGGGAGTTGTATTTGTGTATGGAAAAATGAGTCTTTTTAAGTAGAAGATATTGGAATGCAAGTTTTGATAGATATAAACACATCATAATAAAATTATTTAGTCATGGCATTAGACCTTGTGAACTCAATTGTTTATATTGGAATTAGCCACATTCTTGGTAAATGATATTCCAAAATATTAAATGCAAGGTTTGATGAAGATTATTAAGAAATATTAAACGCAAGGTTGAGAAAAGATTAGATTATTAAACTCGAGGCTTGACAAAGATTATTATGACTTGTAGGTACAAGATATTACAATGTTGGAGGCACCATAAGGAATATTGAAATATTAAATGCAATGCTTCACAAAGATAATCATCCCCTTCGAAAGATAGGGATAAAGGCGTATGGTAATTATTACAATGTTGGAGGCACCATAAGGAATATTGAAATATTAAATGCAATGCTTCACAAAGATAATCATCCCCTTCGAAAGATAGGGATAAAGGCGTATGGTAATTATTAGGAAACATAGTAATTTTGATTATGTTTAAACATGAAAATTTAGTTTGAATTAAAAGGTGTGATGGGCACTTGGATAAATGAGTAATGTTTTGGAGTCTAGTTTTGACTTGTGCTTGGCTTGATGATGACAAGAGCATTCTTTTTGATAACTATTTGGTAGTACTACACAAGGTTACATATTCCTTTTGATAATTATTTGGTAGTATTACACAAGGGTACATATTTGGGTCACCCATCCTTTGCATATTTACGGCACTTGACCTTCTTTCATACTATTCTGTGTTTGTTTGTAAGAATTGCAAAACATGGTAATTGATGTTTGGGGTGGAAGATAAGTTTAGAGCTTTGTCAAGTAGAGCAGCAACATATCAATCATAGATCCCTTACGTGATTCCATGTTACTAGATCAAATCGGAGTGTTGCAAGACTGTAGAAATGTCACATTTTATTATAGTGAGTACAAGCACTTGATAGGCTAGTTGTTTCAAGCATTAGAGGTGTTCGAGGAAACACTATATTATGAAAATGGTGGTATTGCTTAGGGCTCAAGAATCTTTTAGTGCATGTGGTTAATGTGGTATGCATTGGGAAGTAGGTACACATTGGTTTGTTGCGTACATCTCATCATTTGCTAGTTGTTTTACGCATTAAAAGTGTTCGAGATACACTATATTGTGGAAGTGATGAAATTGATTAAGTTTTAAGAATCTTGTAGTGTTTGTGGTTAATGTGTATCCGGTGGGAAGTTGGAAGGCATTGGTGTGTTGTGTACATCTCATCAAGTTTGATCTTGAATTTGAGTAGGTGGTATTGAAAGGGATGTTGTTAGTCTTGCAAACCATTGGGAGGCTTTGGAGATTAGATTCATTATCTTGTGCATTAGCTTGCGTGTGTGGTCTGGTGGTATGTAACCCTTATTGGATGCAATTCACACATATAGCGACCCTCTAGTCGCTAGTCATGCAAAGGATGTAATTTTTTTTATGATATCATATAACATATCATTAGTCCCCTTCTAATATCATAAACACATTTAAATATATATTTCTTTTTTCAAACCGCATATAACTACCATATCATTTCCATTCTAATAACATTTACACATATAAGTATATATTTTCCCTTTTCTTTAAAAAACAACATATAACTACCTTGTCATTTTCTATTCAATAACATTTACACATAAATATATATTTTTCTTTTTCTTTAAAAACAACGAGGAACCTGTCATGATGGTCGATCCAACAAATGACGGAGATGGCGAGGTAAATGTTGCTCCAATCCAATCCAAGCTATTGACAAAAATATCGGTTGACCCCTCGGTTGACCTCCCTACCACACTAAGAGTAACCTTCATCCTCCCAGTCCCCTGAGGTGGGGTTGCAAAGATAACACACGAGCCTCAATTACCCAGTAATGATCTCCCAATCAGCAAGATAATTCTCAAGCCAAACTCATAGACACAATTATTGAATCTTTCATTACGAAAACCATTGAGCATTAGGGAGCTAAAAAGTGTTTTGCCTCTTCATGCCTTCTTTCTTAAATAGAAAATCATTCATGACATGTGTCATTCACATGCAAAATTATTTCTTTTATTAATTTTCCAAATATTATTTCTCCAACCATGTGTCACCTTCACAAGAGGGTGTACATAAGTACAACAATTTACTCCTAGATGTCCCTTTATCCTAGGATCCCAATCCCCAAATTAGTGTGTGCAAGTGGAGTTTAACTAAAAAATATTCCAAATCTAAATTTGCTCCAATCTAGATATCATATATTTATTTATTCTCAATATTTTATTTAATGCACATCTTCCTAATTTAGTGGGTGCGCATGATAGTGTATGTAGGAGTTGTGCACTTGGGAAGAATGTTAAAAAGAGTTTTTCTAGCAATACTACTAGATCTAAAGGGATTTTAGATTTAATAAATTTCGATGTATCAATCTATATTTGCTCCAATTTAAAAATTTTCTATTTAATTATTCTCAATATTAAACTTTAATGCATAAATAATTAAATGCATACCTTTGTGTTAATGCAAGCATGCACATAATGTACTTCTCCTCATTGTCTAGGTACCACATCCACGGGTCTTTTTGACAACTAATTTATTCTTATCCTTCTGTAAGGAGTCAACAATTTTTATTCAAAACAAAATATAAAACATTTATTTTAGTTTATTTAGCCGAGTCACTTCAAAACCAGTGCCCTCAAAATTTAATCAGTTAAACATAGTCAAAGGCGAGCATTACATACACCCTCTCTTATGAAAAACTTCGTCCTGAAGTTCAAAACAAATAAGGAAAACTTGGACACATTTCAGTGGTGTCCTCCCAGGTTGTTGAACTAAGACTATAGCTGTCCCACTTGACTTTAACTTGGTCGACCACACGACGCCTAAGTGGTTGCGACATTACAGACACCCTCTCTTATTAAAAACTTCTACTTGAAGTTCAAAACAAATAAGGAAAACTTTGACACATTTCAGTTGTGTCCTCCCAGGTTGTTAAACTAAGACTATAGCTGTCCCACTGGACCTTAACTTGATCAACCACACAACACCCAAGCTGTCGTGTTCAACGGTCCAATATACATATCGGTTAAGTCGTCACGACCCCTTTGTTTGTTATCTATATATTACTCAAATCAATTATATGCGTAGGATCTGGAACATGGTGATGAAGTACTGAAACATGAAAGACATTGTGCATTCTATGTAGTGATGATGGCAACGCAAGGCAATAGTCAACCAATCCTATCCATTCTAAAACTTCAAAGTGTCCAACAAATCTAGGAGATAATTTGGCTCATTTACCAAACTTAATAGCACTCTTTTGTAGTTTTACTCGCAAAAATACTCGATCTCCTATCTCATAACTTTGGTGGAGCCAATGCGCATCCTGTTGATCCCGTGCTTCCTTCAATTGAGTGAGAATAGTCATCATGTGGTCTTCTATTTCTTCGATTACATTAGGGCCCACCAAGGTCCAATCCTCTAATCGATCTCAACTCAAGAGTATTTTGCATGGTCGTCCATACAAGAACTCAAATGGTGCCATCTAGATGGAACTCTGGTTGTTGTTATAGGAAAACTCTACCAGTGGCAAATACTCCTCCCAACGAGTTTGTTGATCCATTATGTACATCCGTAACATGTCTTCTAGTACCTGGTTCACCTTTTTTGTGTGCCCATCCATTTCAGGGTGATAAGTAGTACTAAAGTTAAGTTGCATCCCCATAGCTTCTTGGAAGCTTGTCCAAAACCTTCTTGTAAATACAAAACCTTGATATGAGATTATCTTCCTTGGTATTCCATGTAACCGTACTACTTCATTTATAAAAACTTTAGTGATATTTGGTGCCTGATAGGTATTCTTGATGGGAATGAAATGTGCACGCTTTGTCAAAGTGTCGACTACAAAAAATATCGTATCATGTCTCTTCTGTGTTAAAGGTAACCCAACTATGAAATCCATTGATATAACTTCCAATTTCGATTCAGGAATTGCGTGGGGTTGAAACAATCCCACTGGATGTCGATTCTCTGCCTTTACTAATTGACATTCCATGCATCTTGCGACAAAGTTCACGACATACCTCTTCATTCTATGCCAAAAGAATAATTGATACAAGTCTCCATACATTTTCTTTACTCCTGGATGAGCTCTATAAACTGCTCGATGAGCTTTCGTCAATATCAAGTTTTGAAGTTCGTCGTTCATTGGTACATAAATACGGTTGTTGAACCTCAACAATTCGTCTTCTTCCAAAGAATACCCCTCGTACCTAGGTATTTTCATCTGTTCATTCTCTAATTCCGTTCTTAGTTCTTTATACCAAGTGTCATCTTGTTGTAATCCAAGTATCTTTTCCCTTAAGTACGTCTTCATAGGAATTACCGAAAAGATACGGGGTCTGCGTTTAAGCGCATCAACCACTTTGTTCAATGTTCCTTTCACATAAGATATGTCTAAATCGTACTCAATAACTCATACCACCTCCTCTATCTTGCATTTAAATCACATTGAGTAAAGATATACTGTAGTCCATGGTGATCCCTCTTTAACTCAAACTTTCTCCCAACTGGATAGTGTCGCCATAGTTGTAATGCATGCATCACTGCTGCTAATTCCATATCATGAGTCGCATAGTTCTCCTCATGTGGCCTAAGCCTTCGGGAAGTGTAAGCAATTACCCTTCCTTCTTGCATTAACACACATTCGATCCCTTTTCCTTCGATGTGTCAGGGCATACCAAGAAATCCTGATCCATATCCGACATTTTGAGAATCTGTGTCATCGTTAACAACTCCTTCAGTCTCTCAAATGCCTTTGCGCATTTTTTCGTCCAAATAAAGTGCCAATCTTTCTTTTATAATTTTGTAATTGGTCTCGCCGTCCTTGAGAATCCTTCCACGAATCTTCTATAAAATCCTGCAAGCCCCATAAAGCATCGTACTTTATGGACGTTCGTGGGTGCTGGCCATTCCAAATAGTTTCTGTCTTCATAGGATCTATTGCTATACCGTCCCTAAATATAATGTGACCCAAATAATAAATTTCCTTACGAAAGAATGGGCATTTTGACAACTTTACATATAATTGGTTTTCCCTTAAACACTGCAATATCAATCTTATATGCTCCTCGTGCTCCTCCGGTATCCTTGAGTAGATCAAAATGTGGCCCATAAACGCTTTTACAAATTTGTCCAAACACTGGCGAGATACGCCATTCATCAAATTCATAAATACATTGGGTGCATTCGCCAACTCGAAGGGTACAACTACGAATTCAAAGTGTCCAAATCATGTCTAAAATACGGTTTTAGGAATGTTTACTTCCTTGATTTGTAGTTGATGATACTTTGATCGTAAATCGATTTTCGAGAATATGGTCGCGCCTTTCATTTGATCGAATAAATCATCGATTCTCGGTAGTGGATACTGCTTTCTTACTGTTGCCTTGTTTAGTTGACGATAGTCTATACATAGATGACATGACCCATCTTTCTTTTTAACAAAGAGCATTGGTGCTCCCCACGGGGATACGCTAGGTCGTATCAATCCCAAATCCAATAGCACTTGCAACTGTATCTGTAATTCTTTCAACTCCAGTATAGACATTCGATAAGGGGCTCTTACAATAAGCTCGGTTCCTAGTTTTAATTCAATAGTGAAGTCCAATTCTTGGTGCGGTGGTAATCCAGGTAATGCTTTTGGAAACACGTCCATGTACTCTGAAATCAACGGATGGTTGATTATGTCTACCTTGTCTTCTTTCATGTTCATAGCGATTACAACGTACAACTGACATCCCTTCCTCATACTCTTTTTTTAGCTGTAACGTTGAAATCATCTGTAGGGATACCTTCCTCTTCTTCCCGACGAGAGCTCTTTTGTGACCTTCGTTGTCATAAAAATTCAATTCTTTGCTCCCGCAATCCACTACTGCGGTGTCATGTCCCAAATTTGGCATTGGGTCACAATGGCCTAATCACATTGGCCCTATTCATTAGAGTTTGTCAAATTGATGCTAAAGGTCAAATAATTGCCAAGGAGGAAAATTACTAGTTTCTTAGGTTTGGGGTGGAAGCTTTAGGATTTGGAATAATGGGGATAATAAATGATGTTTGAACATTAGAATGGCATAAATATTAAATAAAGGAGATAAATAAATATATACAAGTGAAAATCAAAGTGGCATTTCATCATGAAGACACATGGAGGAAGTGGGACCCACATATGGCTAGATTTCCCCACTACACTTGGCATCATTCTCTCACCAATTCGAATTCAAGGTGAATGGTAACATACTTGGGGGAGTCCAAAAGGTATTATTCATTGCATGACTCATCCAAGGTCAAAATATAGAGGAAGAGTAACTCCCATGGAAGAGGAAGAGGCAATTTGGAGCTAGTGAGACACTTGGGTTAGATTCCCTAGCTCCATGACAACAATGATGAAGATGCTATGACACCTATGACACAAATCAGACCTAAAGGTTGACATATGACATATATGACATGTCAGGGCTAAAAATAGACTCCAAGAGGGCGCTCAAGGGTGTTAGGGCAGCTAATATGCTTCCACATGTGATTTGGTGGAAGTGGGAGACTAGGAATTGTTGTACAAGTGGCGTTCTTTGGAATCTCTTCCCAACTTGAGTTGGCATGAGTCTCTTGGAAGGAATTCGACCCATGGAGGACATTAGAAGTTTATAAATGTCAATAATAAAGAATGAAACCAGCTTTTGATCATTTGTAGAATTTGCAATTGCATTTGTGAAGAGGGAGAGCTAGTGGATGACTAGTTTCTTGTCTTGGCCAATTTTGAGGGTGAAAGATTCCCATCCAAGTTGGTAATTGGAAAGGGCATTCAAACCTTTCATTTGGAGCTTTAATGGAGTCTTTATTTGCAGGTATAAGCTACAGGGCAGCTCATGGTTTCTTCTATTGCAGCTCACTCCTTCAACCATTTCCAGTTTTGATGGCATATTCTTGATCCTTGAGGGAGGGCGTTTCTGGTGAGATATTATACTCTTTGGGGGAGCTTTTAATGCCCCATTTCTTTTGTAATATGAAGTAAATGCTTTGTTCTTCATCTCCAGAAAGTTTCAGGTCGAAATTCCAAGTAGAAATGTATAAATCTCAATTTTAATGAAAGAACAGTGCCATTTCCCCACTACCTTGTTGTGAATCAATGTAATGCTGATGATTTCGAATGAATGGATTATTCTATGATATATTTGTGATCAATATACTGCCATGGATGTCTTCTACAAGTTTCATGTACTGTACTTGAGCATTTGAATCATTTTTACTCAGTTTAGTTGTATTGGGAGGTGAAATAGTGCCATTTGCCCAAGGGTCGAATTGGAGATTTTTGCAGTTGAATAGGAGAGGGTGAGAACACTTGTAATAATCCATTAATGGTGCATATTATACTTTAATAACATACTTAACACCTTACATACCTCTGTTCATAAATTTGAGTGGGTTTGGAGGCATTTGGGAAGCCATTTTCAGTACTTACCCCATGGGGATTTGAACCCCAAATTACTAGTAAAATTGCATAATTGGTCCAGAATCTTAAGAGAGATTGCAGAGGTCTTTTGGTGGCCATATGTCATCCATAAACATCATATTCAAGTTCTAATATCATTCATACACATTCCTTGAAGATTTGAAGGCATTTGGAGTCAATTTGAGACCTAGAGACCAATACTAGTCAAAGGGAAATCACTAGTAAAGTTACCTACATTGCTCATAATTGAAAGAGGATTTGCAGAAGTATTTTAAAGGTCCAAAGGCATCTATGAAACAAATATTTATGTTCTAATATTATTCATATACCTTCTTATAAGATTTGGGATCATTTGGGGCAAATTTGGGACCTAGAGATCCAAACTAGTCAAAGGTCAAACTAGGGAAAAAAGTGAAAAACTGCCATTTTAATAAAATTCCTAAGTAGGAACATTACAGTGGTATCAGAGCATGGTTCTTGCACCTATGGATTAGGTACATACATTCAAGAATAATTGGCAGCCATGTCTTACTATTATGATGAATCCTATGAGTACAATTCTTATGAGGAATATGCATATGCTTATGAGCAATATGAAGCAGAATGTGAATGGTACGAGGAAGAGGTGCCATCATGCAACGCTTCATACAATTCCAAGAGAAATGAAGATTTTTCTTATGACTTTAGATTTGATGAATATGAGTGTGTCACACCAACCAAGGATAATTCTATGAGCGAGTTCCAAAGATGGAGAGAAAAATATAAAACCTTGCCCCAACAATATAAAAAATATCAAGAATATCTTTCTTCGAGCAAAAATACACAAAATGCCATGTCTTTTGAGTACTACGCTAAACATGTTTTTGAAAATAGGCCCAAAAATGAAGATGTGGAGTTAGTGAAGAAAGGTTATTCCCTTCTTGTAAAAACCCCTGGAGCGAGTATCATATATGTGTGCATGAAATGATGTCCTCCTTGAGGAGAGCTTTTAAGATTTATTCAAGAAGAGATTCCAAATATACTGATCCTAAGGAAAACAAGGGGAAAAATGCATCAGCTTGCTTGAAGGAGAAAAATGAAGAGACATCACAAAAGCATGAAGAAGATTCTATTGAAAATATGGAAGATCATTTCGAGACACCTTATAGCTTATACATGAACCAAAGAGCATCTACTGATGGATGCTTGAACTATGAAGGAGTACCTACTGATGGGTGCTCACACCTCTATGTTGGTGACATAGAGATCACTTTTGAAAGTGTTGCTGCAAGCCCAAGTTCCATTAAGCATGATAATGAAGACCTTGTAGCAGTTGAAGAAGAACCAAGATCAACTTCCCCATCACCACTTGAGCTTCATGAAGTTGGTCCAAGCAAAAATGAAGAAGATGAGGAGGTTCATTTACAAGAGCCTCATTTTCTTGAAGGGTCCTTAAAGATGAATGAAAAGAAGATCCAAGAGTCCCTCAGCATTCTCCATGACACTCAAGCATTGGTGTCAAATTCTTGTTGGAGAGCTACTTCATTGGAGGAAACATCCTTCATTGAAGACATGGAGAAGATTCAAAGAGCAATGTGCCACATCAAAGGTAATTTCATGTCTTAGCTTTTTGATAGAAACCATTTGTTTGAGCTTAATGAATTGTTACATGATGCATACTTGAAGAATAATGAGGATATTCATAAGCTCACAATTCAAAATGAACAACTTCTTGAAAAGTTGCAAGATACTTGTTTTTTCTCCTATGTTTCAGATTGTCAAATGGTAGATTGTTTGGAGGATTCTCATGACATGGTGGATCATGAGAAATGTGAAAATTTGAATGTGCTTAATGTGTTTGAAGATGAACTTGAAGATATCCAAACACTTGATGTGGTGGAAGATGAACTTGAATTGTCTCTTGATGAAGGTTATGTAATTTTTAAAGAAGAGTATGATTCCTTTACATTAGAACCAATCTATGACAAAGGTTTCACACTTTTGAAGGAGCTGCATGATACTACCCATATGGATCCTTCCCATGATGAAACTTCTGCACTTTTTTATCATTTGGGTAAGTTAGTTCATTATTCTACATCCTACAATTCCATGTTTTGCAGCATTAGTCTCAATGAAGTATGGGTGAAAGGGTTCTTTTTGATGGTGCCACATGAGGAGTATGGAACTCCTAGATTTAACTTTTATGATGACATGGTTGGAGCACATTCTTATTCACATTTGCAGCAACATCCTTTGTTACTTTATGATGATGCACATCTACACGAATGCACCTATGATATGCATTTGAGTCACTTGAAGATGAACATTGGGTCATAATGGCCTAATCACATTGGCCCTATTCATTAGAGTTTGTCAAATTGATGCTAAAGGTCAAATAATTGCCAAGGAGGAAAATTACTAGTTTCCTAGGTTTGGGGTGGAAGCTTTGGGATTTGGAATAATGAGGATAATAAATGATGTTTGAACATTAGAATGTCATAAATATTTAATAAAGGAGATAAATAAATATATACAAGTGAAAATCAAAGTGGCATTTCATCATGAAAACACATGGAGGAAGTGGGACCCACATATGGCTAGATTTCCCCACTACACTTGGCATCATTCTCTCACCAATTCAAATTCAAGGTGAATGGTAACATACTTGGGGGAGTCCAAAAGGTATTATTCATTGCATGACTCATCCAAGGTCGAAATATAGAGGAAGAGTAACTCCCATGGGAGAGGAAGAGGCAATTTGGAGCTAGTGAGACACTTGGGCTAGATTCCCTAGCTCCATGACAACAATGATAGAGATGCTATGACACCTATGACACAAATCAAACCCGAAGTCTGACATATGACATATATGACATGTCAGGGCTAAAAATAGACTCCAAGAGGGCGCTCAAGGGTGTTAGGGTAGCTAATATGCTTCCACATGTGATTTGGTGGAAGTGGGAGACTAGGAATTGTTGTACAAGTGGCGTTCTTTGGAATCTCTTCCCAACTTGAGTTGGCATGAGTCTCTTGGAAGGAATTCGACCCATGGAGGACATTAGAAGTTTATAAATGTCAATAACAAAAAATGAAACCAGCTTTTGATCATTTGTAGAATTTGCAATTGCATTTGTGAAGAGGGAGAGCTAGTGGATGACTAGTTTCTTGCCTTGGCCAATTTCGAGGGTGAAAGATTCCCATCCAAGTTGGTAATTGGAAAGGCCATTCAGACCTTTCATTTGGAGCTTTAATGGAGTCTTTATTTGTAGGTGTAAGCTATAGGGTAGCTCATGGTTTCTTCTATTGCAGCTCACTCCTTCAACCATTTCCAGTTTTGATGGCATATTCTTGATCCTTGAGGGAGGGCGTTTTTGGTGAGATATTGTACTCTTTGGGGGAGCTTTTAATGCCCCATTTATTTTGTAATATGAAGTAAATACTTTGTTCTTCATCTTCAGAAAGTTTCAGGTCGAAATTCCAAGTAGAAATGTATAAATCTCAATTTTAATGAAAGAACAGTGCCATTTCCCCACTACCTTGTTGTGAATCAATGTAATGCTGATGATTTTGAATGAATGGATTATTCTCTGATATATTTGTGATCAATATAATGCCATGGATGTTTTCTACAAGGTTAATGTACTGTACTTGAGCATTTGAATCATTTTTACTCAGTTTAGTTGTATTGGGAGGTGAAATAGTGCCATTTCCCCAAGGGTCGAATTGGGGATTTTTGCAGTTGAATGGGAGAGGGGGAGAACAGTTGTAATAATCCATTAATGGTGCATATTATACTTTAATAACATATTTAACACCTTACCTACCTCTGTTCATAAATTTGAGTGGGTTTGGAGGCATTTGGGAAGCCATTTTCAGTACTTACCCCATGGGGATTTGAACCCCAAATTACTAGTAAAATTGCATAATTGGTCCAGAATCTTAAGAGAGTTTGCAGAGGTCTTTTGGTGGCCATATGTCATACATAAACATCATATTCAAGTTCTAATATCATTCATACACCTTCCTTGAAGATTTGAAGGCATTTGGAGTCAATTTGAGACCTAGAGACCAATACTAGTCAAAGGGAAATCACTGGTAAAGTTATCTAAATTGATCAAAATTGAAAGAGGATTAGCAGAAGTATTTTAAAGGTCCAAAGGCATCCATGAAACACATATTTATGTTCTAATATAATTCATATACCTTCTCATAATATTTGGGATCATTTGGGGCAAATTTGGGACCTAGAGATCCAAACTAGTCAAAGGTCAAACTAGGGAAAAAAGTGAAAAATTGCCATTTTAATAAAATTCCTAAGTAGGGACATTACATGCGGTATGGACTTCCAGCCAATCCATGCCCAAGATCAAATCATAAGCTCCCAGGGCAGTTGCATAAAAAAGATACTCTAGTGTTGCACACTCCCAAATCCACATCATAATTATCTAACTTCAGACCCACACTTTGGGTACTACTGGAAACCATTTCGACTACGTCGAAACCATCTTGAACGCTTTCCATTATCCTACTCTTTTTTAATGCATTACGTGAAATAAAAAATTCAGTTGCTCCAGGATCTATGAATAAGGAAAGTACAATGCCATTTATCTTACCTGCAGTCTCTTAAGACTGTGGATTGGTGTTCTGCCTGGTCGTTGTTGACTGCTGCATGAATACGGTGAGCATGTCCAAGATTATGTGAAATATAACTTTCAGTTACTCCAGGATCTATGAGTAAGGAATATACAATACCATTTATCTTACCTGTAGTCTCTAAGATTGTGGATTGGTGTTCTGCCTGGCCGTTGTTGACTGTTGCATGAATACGATGAGCATGTCCAAGATTCGTTGCTGTGGTCTATCGTTGTCGTTGTCCTTGTCCCTGTCTTGGACCATGGTGCTGTTGAGGACAATCACTTTTGTAGTGCGAGCCCCCGCACTTCCAGCATCCCTGTTTAGGTCCTCTCTTTGTCTTTCCCGACTTCCCATTGTTGGGACATGGTCCGAATTGTGCAGGTTTCCCAAGTGGTCTTGCATTATCATTCCTGAGTGCTGGTTTATAGGGCGTTCTTGTGTCTTTATAGGGCCTTTCTTGGTTAGGTACTTTCACATTGTTCCTTTGCCCATAATAGGTTTTCAGAGGGTTAGGATGTTGGCCACCTTTGTTTCCACTGGGAATGTTTGCAGTATAAGTATGTGAACCTTGTCACGAATGTTGTGATTCAACCCATAAACAAATTTGTTAACCTTCAACTTCTCCGTCCCCAATGTGAGGTGCATACCTCAATAGTTCCATGAATCTGATCTCGTATTCTTGCACCATTCTAAATCCTTGTCGCAGGTATTGAATTCGTTGAGCTATCGCTCGATGAACTCCTCGGAGAGATAGTGCTTGCAGAAATGTTCCTCGAACATATCCCAAGACACTTCATAAATGTCTAAACCCAATTGCGGGTTCAGGGTCTTCCACCATAACAACGCTTCTCTCTTCAATTGAAGGGTATCGATGTGCACCTTGAGGTTTGAAGTGTACTCCCTCAGGGCGAAGCACATAGCCATGTTTTCCAGCCAAGCCTCCGCTTCGGTGCCCTCATTGGAACCCTAAAATTTCAGGAACCTTGCCTTTTCGAGTTCCCGATGCGATTTTTCCGGTGGCGGGTTTTGAGGTTCGCCAACGGGAGGTAAATTCCTTTCACCCTCGCGATCCAACCGACTCATCAACGCTTCAGACATACGTTGAAAGTTCCTCATCATTGCTACTACTCCTGCGGGAATGTTAAACCGTTCTTCGGTCCGTGGTGGCGTATTAGCAGGAGGTGGTGGATGAGCTCCCCGTCCCTGTCCGACCCTCCCTCTATGTCCTTGTCGATCCATAGCAATACCTGTCACATGTAAAATTTTTTTTAATCAGTTCATTTTTCATTGTCAAAATTAAGGTTTTGTAAACAGGTCGTATCGGTTTTGGCGGAATAGAGTTTTGGTCCTGTCTAGGTTCGACTTCCTCTGATACCATATATAACGAACCTAAAATATAACGGGACCCACAAAATATCCAGGGGACAAATGATGATAGTGGGGTAGGTACTTGGGGGGACCTACTTTGGGTGAGCCCAGGTCTCTTTGACAATAGTTTAGTGTTAACTGAACCATTGCAGTCGGAACGTTGGTGAATTTGGCTTTGGGACCTTCATCTATTTGTTCTTCTTCGAGAGGGTGCTGACACTATGCCCCCATGTCATAGTCTAAGATGGTGAGCCAATGGAACCCAAGATGCATCATTGGGGAGATATGATAGTACGGGGTGGAGTTGGAGCCATGGGAAACGTCTTCGGTAAAGGATTCTTTGTGTAGTGGCGATTGCTTTGGATTTCTGAGGTGACCTGGAGCTTCCACGCCCACTCAACTAGGACTACGAGCTAGATGGTACCTATGATTATGATGGTCATGATTACATATTAGCATAGATGACAGTTATATTTTATTATGTGATCATGGTACTGATTACTCATCATATGTGTGTGTGCATATATGGGGTCCATGTCCCCAGTTGGATTTCAATGTCTATGCGACGGAGTTGAGGGTGTTGATCTTGCCCCTTGGGCATAGCGTGGGTGATGGAGTGTCGAGGCCGTCTTAAAGGGACTACATTTATACATTGACCGCTTGTTGGAGGGAGTGAGCGATAATGGCTAGCAACATTTGGATGACTAGTTGATTGGCGTATGCTACTAGGCTCCACCTGAGTGGTACATGAAAATGCATCGAATAGCCGTGGCCTCTTAGGGGATTCATGATATGATAAGGGCAAGAATGCCCCGTGTATAGAAAATGTTAGTAATGATGATGAGTTAGAGGACTCTAGTGACTATTCTAAAAATGAGTGGGTAGTTAGATAGAACTGCCCCCATGCTATGGAAATGGAATTTTTGGTCGATGTATTGCATATTTTACTGCGATGTTGGGGGTCATAGATGTAAACACTTCTATTTCAAACATATGCTGATATATATATAGATGCACATGGATGCAAACTTTTATTTACATGAGCCTTATATTATTATGATGATGTAATGCTATGCAATGCATGCTTGATTATGTACATGTGGATGCAATATATGATGGATTGATGAAATGCATATGCAATGTTTATTTATTTATTATTGATGATGAACATGTCAATCTAGAATTTGATTTGCTGTATGAAATGTGACACCATGATATTCCTGGGTATATGAATGCATGTAATGGATTCACACTATCCAACCAATTGTCTAGCATGCAAGTACTTTTTAAAGAGGCAAGTATCATGTTTGTCATGGGCTTGATCATAGCCAAGGACAAGATCACCTTCATGGAATAGGTGTGGGTGGATGTGACTCTCATAATGGGATTTCAAACACTTTTTTGCAACCTTGATGTTTTTAAGGGCCATGTAATGATGCTCATCTGCTTGTTTCAAAGTGGTCAAGCGTTGTTCCAGAGTGGGGTTCTTTGCAAAAAGTTTGACGACAAGGTGAAAAGAAGGGATTTAGCACTTGATAGGTAACAAACTCCACTCCATGGATGAGATGAAATTGAGTAATCTCGATGGCTGTTTTCATAGATGTATGATATGCCCATTGGGTATGAAAAGGAATACGATGCCGATTGGACTTGTGCTTATCCACTATCCATTCAAGCATGGTTTTGAGAACCTTATTAATGACCTCAACTTGGCCATTTCCTTGAGGGTAATAGGAGGAGGAAAATTGGTGCTCAAATTTCAAAATTTGCACTAGCTCTTTCCAAATGGTCTCTTCAAAGTGTAAACCATGATCAAAAACCAATTGGTGGGGGACACCAAATTGAGTGATAACATATTTAAAAAGGAAATGTGTCGTCATTATAGTGTTTCTATTGTATGTTGACATGGCTTTGACCGATTTGGTGAAATAGTTGACAACCACTATGATGTGCTTATGGCCACCCACCAACGTAGGGTTTCACTCCATGAAGTCGATGGCCCATTTTCAGAATGGACCAATGGTGACAACTAGGTGAAATGGTACAGGATGGGTCCTTGCCTTTGGGGTGAAGAGTTAACAATTGCGTCGATTTTTGATTGCTATAATGCAATTAGAAAATAAGGTGGTTCAGAAATAACCAGGGTGGATGATATTTTGGGTAGTGGTCATACCCAAGATATGACCACCATAGGCCCCACTATGATAGTCGTCTAAGAACCATTCAACTTCGTCATGTGTGAGACATCATTGTAAGATCGAATTGACACTGCATGGATATAGGACATCACCGATAAGGAGGTATCAAGGGGATTGGTGATGAATCCGATGACGATAATCATAATTGAGGTGAGAACCAAACTTTGAGTGTGAAAATAAACAAGGATGTCCCCATACAAAGTCGTCTGAAGAAATGGTGAACAAATGTTCATCTGAAAGATGGTCATGGATAGGGGATGAGTGGGTATCAAAGGGTAGTTCCATAATGAGCTTCACCACGACCAAATCCTTTGTACTCTTGGGGGTACAAAATCGAAACCATACTCTTGAAGGATAATGATCCACTTAGTGACCCTGCCTTGAATGAGGCATTGGTTAAAGAGATACAACATAGGGTTCGAGCTTGTGATGACATTGGTTTGGCTCATGAGAATACAATGGTAGAGTTTCTTGATGGAAAAAACAACAATGTAACTTCCTCTCATGAGGGCATGATAGAGAGGGCCCATATAAGTTCTTACTAACATAGTATATGACATGTTCCTGACGGTCAACGTCTTATTCAAGGAGAACTCTGGCGACATCATAGTGTGATGTTGATGTGTAAAGGATCAAATCCTTCGTAAAGTTTAGAGCAATAATCAAGGGAGATGAAGTAAGATCCTACTTTAAGGCATTAAAAGAGGTTTGTGATTGCTCTCCCTATATGAAAGGGACGTTGGAATAGAGCAAATGCAAAAGTCCATTAACGATCGTGGCATAATTTCGGATAAAACGATGTAAGAAGTTTGCCTTGCATTGAAGACTTTGAAACTGGCGCAAGGTCTTCAGGTGGGGGTTCAGGGGGCAGGTCAATGACGGCTTGGATATTTAAAGGACTAAATGTGATCCCCTTTCTAGATATGATGAATCCTAACAATCGTCCAACATGAATGCAAATCATGCACTTAAGTGGGTTCAAGCAGTTGTTGTATTTGCGACATTGGAGGAAAACTTGATAGAGATCCTCGAGATGTTGTGAGCGTGTTTTGGAATGCGTTGTAAGGTCGCCATAATATGCTTGGATGATGTGTACCATATCATGAAAGAAATATGACATGTTGCATTGAAATGTGGCTCCAACTTTTTGAGCCTGAATGGCATGACTTGGTAGGAAAATGTTCCCCACGAGGTGGTGAAGGCAATTTTGTATTGGTCCTGTAGGCGGAGTTGGATCTAGTTATACCTCGAAAATCCATCCATGAAGGATAGGACCTCATTCCCGACACATGCATCGATAATTTGGTTGATCAATGGGGTGGGTTAGTTGTCTTTGGGACACAATTTGTTAAGAGCTCGAAAATCAACACAAACATGAAGGGCGCCTTGTTTCTTGTTGACTAGAACAAGATTGGATACCCACATGGTGTATGCAACCAGATAAATAAATCTAACTTTGCACAAGTTATCAATCTCGGTTTTAATGACCATAGCTTTCGAAGGGTATATGGGTCTCTATTTTGGCGCATAGGTTCAACGTCATGACATATATCAACATGGTGTTAAACTATGGTGTGGCCAAGTCCTAGAATTTCAATGTAGGACCAAGCAAAAATGTCATGAAACTCTAAAAAAATAGCCTTGTAAGTGGAAACCTCTTTAGGGGTACAAGAAGCACCTAAAAGGTTGGTGACACTGGTTTTGACCAAAATGTTTAAATGGATGGTGGGAGAGATATTGGCCATATTACCTTTCTTAAAGTCATCTTGAGCAGGGACCAGGTTCTTAAACCAATCAACATTTCCAGGGGAAATAAAGTATTTCAAATTAATGGATAATTGATTTAAAGATAGACACAAAGTGGATGGTTCCTCGGGAATGATGTAAGCATGATGGTGCATATCATTCTACAAGAATTTGGTCTTCATAAGGGCTTCAAGAATTTCTTCATCACTTCGAAAGGATTGGGTAGCTAGGTCAGAGGGACTCACATCCATTGATATGATCTTAGAGGTCGAAGATGAATAAGAGCTTTCACCAGAGGATGAAAGGTAATAGATGGAAATCATCCCTTCGAATGGAGTAGGGAGAGGTAACTCCTCGATTGTGGTGATTTGCACTTCAAGAGATCTTCGACAAAAGTTAGCCAATGTGGAGGAAATTTTTTGGATATTGGTGCAGTGGTGTGAATAATGTCCATAAATGCCATACAATGCACAGGGGTGGTTGGTGCAAAATGCCTTGTTGCATTGTTCGGTAGTGTTAGGGAGAGTGATACGAACCACATGGGTGTCTGCATCAATTTTATCCTCTAGCATATGGATATGAGTGTGTAAGATGAGAAATTATGGACACTAATGGGTGGCGTGACCCAGGATATCACACACAATGCAAGGTGTAGTGGGTCATGCTAGTGTAGAGGAGGGAGGGTTTACAACCGTATCTAGAGTAGAATATGAGGATGCATTTTTGCTCTTGCCCTCAACTTTCTTTTTGGAATAGGGATGGGTGGAAGAGGTGGTTTTCTTCATAACCATGGGTGGTGGGCCGTTGGAAGTACAAACCGGTTGGACAAGATTCAATACTACCTTTGGGGTGGGTGTGGAGTTTGGTGGAGTCAGGTACCAAACATGGAGACCTAGTCTCAAGTCTAAGAGGTTAAGCATATCCCTCACGGGAGTCCCTACAATCCTAGGAGGAGGAAAGAGGAACATAATTTGATGTGTAGGAAATACTACCCAGGGGTTAGCTAACATTGGGTTGGGGCTAGGAGAGGGTTGAGGTTGGGGGTAGATTTCACAAAAGTGATAGTGCACAATTTCAAGATCTCCACCTTTGGTGGGGGTGGAGGTAGGGCTTGGAAGGACCCGATAAGGGAGGCATCTTGGAAGACGTTAGGACCTACACTCGAGAATGAAGGGATGGAGATACTTCCAAAGTTATTATCAATCATAGATAAGACATGCTATGGACAAGCTGACCCCTTGGGATTATAATAAGTGAGTTGATAAAGTGCGAATGTCTTCCTTTGATGGGGGGTAATCATGATTCTAAACACCATGGAAGTGACTGCTTTCATAGTTTACTTGTAGCTATGACTAAGGAGGAGGTTGTAATATAATTAGGCATTAACAACCTCAATGTCAATGAAAACCATTTTCCTAGCCAATTGGATAGGGATGTTCTATAAGATACTTTGTAGTTAAGCAACATGATCATTGTACACATACATTGACATAAGGGATGTCATGAGCTTGGGAAAACCTAACTTATTCCAAACATGAGTGGACATGATGCAAGTGGAGGCACTTTTGACAATAATACAACAATGTATAATCAAGTTCTTGATGGAAAGCAAAATTTGAAAGGCTACTGAATAGGGAATCCAAGGCTCCACATGGTTAAGATCCAACATCATGAGGCGAGTATCGGAGGATTGATTGCACCCAATGCAAACAACAAAGCTTTGCACTACATAGGGAAGTTCTTAAGAACCTCTAACTTAGACATGCTGGTAAGAGATTGTGCTAGGTAATCCACAATGCTGTAGTTGGGGGAATCTTGGGCATTGGGGTTATTGGGTAAATAGTGAAAAGGGACCTTAGGGATCTTAGGAAGGATGTCTGAGATGGGGCGTGGGAGATGCAAAGGTTCTTTGACTAGTGTAGAGTCTTTCCCTTTATCGGTATTAGGGGTATCATAAATCAGGTCTTATTGATTATGTCGTGTCTCGAGTTTAATGTTAGTGGACATCATAAGGAGGTGTTGGACAGAAGGCCTTGGGGTTGACTTGAAGTCAACGATAGATATGGGTAGGGAAGCATAGGTTGTGTTGTGACTACCCCTTGTGATAGGAAGGGGTTTTGTAGGACCATAGGTTATGATTTGGTGAAATGTGGAGGTGATAGGTTAGGTTTCCCTTGAGGGTCATTAGCTGCTTCAAGTTGATTGGCCTCACTCCAAAATTGGAAATCCTTAGAAATATGGTGGCAATGATGGGTATTGTGTCTGTAAACACCCCATAAGGAAAACAGGTGGTTAGTCCATAATCGAGGGTTATTACCTTGCTTGGGAGGTTTATTGGGATCTTGATTTGAGGGTCCTGATTACCTCCAATGTTAATCGGAGTGTTGGGGCTTCCTGTTGCTAGTTGTTACCTTTTTCCATCCCCTTGTTATTCTTCTTAGATGTGTTAGGTTGCACTTATTGGTTATTGGGCACAAGTTGGGCAGCCATATTCTGTTAAATTCTCAGAATTTACTTCAATATGATCTAGGATCTTAACTGAGAGAACAACATGTACAACATATCTACAGCATATCAATCATGGAGACAATAATGCAAGCACACAAGAGACACAAAGATTTACTTGGGGAAAACCATAAAGGTGAAAAACCCTAATAACTTCCTCAGAGATAGATAGAGCAATGATACAACCAACCATGAGAGATAGACATAACCTAGCAGCAGATCCTCCTCCTCCATAAGTGCGCCACTCCTCCTTGAGTGCATGTGTGAGAAGTGAATGAGTAAATAGAGTGTCTCCCGCACTCTATTTATACTTGACTTGACTTGCCTTTTTACCTAACTCATGTAGGCTCGAACTTAACCACATAATATAATGCTGACTGGGCCGACCCCCAATAGGGTGGTCTAATAACCCTTCGACCCACATGGCCGACCCCTAATAGGGTGGTCTAATAACCCTTTGACCCACATGACTTATACAGGGCCGACCCCAAACAAGGTGGTCTAATAACCCATCAAGTATAAGTTACAACACTTACAATATAAATAATGACACTTCCGTATAGAGGAATAATAACATCTCTATAGGAATACAATATACATATATGTGAAATACATTCCGAAGTTACATATACATCAACACTCCCTCTTAACTAGGAAGGTATTTCTCAGCACAGTTCTTCTAGCACAAGTCATCTTCTCTAGATCATCATCACTGGATAATCGTCATCGAGTCATCATCATCGTCACTGTTGCTGCTATCTCAATCAATCTCTGAATCTACTCGTCATAGGAAGTTCTACAGAGCCAGTCCTTTTTCATACTGGATGTAGGCCCACCACCTGCAGGTCTTCGTCATCACTGGCCATACTGTGGAATCCTCAGGACTTTTACGTGCGTCACAAAACCTCGAAAGAGCATCCCAGGCTGTTACGAGCACACAGCTCTACCTATAGGATCTCCCAGGGCAACGAATTACATGTGACCTCACCACAAAACCTCGCAAGAGCATCCCAGGCTGTTATGAGCACACAGCTCTACCTATAGGATCTCCCAGGGCAACGAATTACATGTGGTCATGGCAAAACCTCGCAAGAGCATCCCAGGACTGATTACGGGCACACAGCCCAACCTATCGGATCTCCCAGGGAAACGAATTACATGCCATAGGACAAAACCTCGCAAGAGCATCTGCCAGATATCCCAGGGCGCTATTATATGCCATAGGCAAAACCTCGAAAGACTATCTGCAGATCTCCCAGGGCAACGAATTACATGTCCTCCCAGAGAAAAACCTCGAAAGAGCATTTGCCAGATGTCCCAGGGCACCGAATTACATGCCATAGGCAAAACCTTGAAAGACCATCTGCAAATCTCCCAGGGCAACGAATTACATGCTCATCTGCACAACCTGATCCACGGCCATAGAGTATCAACCTGATACTCACCATACATTATCCTGATGTATCCATGATCATCCTGATCATCATCACTGCAACGTCCTGCTGCATGTCATCTGGAGCAACATCCTGAAGCTCGTCATCTATGATCATCCTAATCATCACTGCAACATCCTGCTGCATGTCATCTGGAGCAACATCCTGAAGCTCGTCATCTATGATCATCCTGATCATCACTGCAACATCCTGCTGCATGTCATCTGGAGCAACATCCTGAAGCTCGTCATCTATGATCATCCTGATCATTACTGCAACATCCTGCTGCATGATCCACCTGATCATCAATGCATCTACCTGATGCATGCCAAGTATCTACCTGATACATATCATCATACATGATCCTCCTGATCATCAATGTATCCACCTGATACAAATACATGATACATATCATCATACATGATCCTCCTGATCATCAATGCATCTACCTAATGCATACCAAGTATCTACCTGATACATATCATCATACATGATCCTCCTGATCATCAATGTATCCACCTGATACAAATACAAATACATGATACATATCACCATACATGATCCACCTAATCATACAATGTATCCACTTGATACATATACAGATACATGGTCCAAGCATCCAACATGATGCATATACAAAATACGTACACATGATCCAACTGATCATATCTAGCATCCAACATGATGCATACATACATAAATGATCCAACTGATCATATCCAGCATCCAACATGATGCATACATACATACATAAAAATGATCCAACTGATCATATCCAGCATCCAACATGATGCGTACATACATACATAAAAATGATCCAACTGATCATATCAAGCAGAAACCAGAACATCATCCTGATGCTCATCATCCAGCGCTTACATCCACAGTCATGTGAAGGATCCTCCTTCCAACATGCTTGGAATGGCTTCAGCAAATGTGTCCATCACTTCTTCCTCGAAGTATCCTCGATCTGAAGCACGCCGAGCCTCTCTCTGAAGTACTCGAACTTCACCCTGGCTAGTGGCTTCGTCAGCACATCTGCAATCTGCTCGTCCGTCGCAACATACAGGAGCTTCACAGCTCCTCTCTGCACCATATCCCTGATATAGTGATATTTGATCTCTATGTGTTTCGACCTGTCATGAAACACTGGGTTCTCGGACAGCTTCACACAACTCTGGTTATCACAGAAGATACCAGTAGCCTCCAACGGGAGATCAAATAACTCAGACAGTAGCTTCCGTAGCCATACTGCCTCGCAACTAGCTGAGCAGGCTGCAACATACTCTGCCTCAGCTGTACTCAGTGCTACGCAGGACTGCTTCCTGCTAAACCAAGAGATCACACCTGATCCCATACTGAAGCAGCACCCAGATGTGCTCTTCCTATCTGTAGCACTGCCAACCCAATCTGAATCAACATAACCCTGCAGGTTAAACTTTTGATTTGCCTCATACCTGAGCCCATAATCCACTGTACCCTTCAGGTACCTCAGAACATGCTTTACAGCAACCAGGTGAACACTCCTCGGATCTGTCAGGAGCTAACTCAATGTGTTCACAACAAAGCAAATGTCTGGTCTCATGTTCGTCAGGTACATCAAGGACCCAATCATCTGACGATACATAGTGATATCAACTGGCTCAGATGAAGCATCACAAAGAAGCTTCAGATTCGATGCCATCGGTGTGGCCATGGCCTTGCAATCCATCATCCCAAATCTCTTCAGGATATCTACTGTGTACTTCCCTTGACCAAGGAAGATCCCACCTGCACTCTGCCACACCTCCATACCTAGGAAATAGTGCATCATTCCCAAATCTTTCATCTCGAACTTGGCAGCAAGCTTCCGCTGCGTGTTGGCAATCAATCTATCTTCACCAAGTTCTACACACATATAAGACTGCACCATGCTGTCTTGAAATCCATCTGGTGCATCTTCTATTTCATCACTTTTATATTTCTTAATGCTGCCATCTGCAACATGCTTGATCTGATAGTTCCATTTGGAAGTCATAACAAACTTCCCTTCACATCTTGGGACCGCATCCCAAACATCGTTCTTCATGATCGACGGATCATGGCATTCTTCCCGTATCCTGGGAACTTCAATATCTTCAATAGATAATTTGTTGCTGAACAAATGTTGTAGTTCTTCTTTTGTAGGAGATGGCATACGATCTTTCCTACACAACAAGTTAAATTGCATGATTAGAAAACATCTCATAGTTTTCAGAAGAAATTCTTACACATAAAGAAATATGCCATACAGTCATGCAATTATCTTAGCCAATGCTTCAATACAACATTTATCCATATCCCGTAACTTTCTAGATGCCTTCCAATCTCTACCAGAACATTGTTAAGAGTGTGCACAACTCCCAACATGTCAGCAAAGAGGTTTCATTCTAGATAAGTAGCAATGGAATGTTGTACAGTGCCATAGGCCACTTACCCATGTGTATTAGTAGTATACTGTTCATTAATGCAACTATTCTAATATGCTCAAGACATATCCTAAGTCTAGGAACATGAGTATATACATCATTGAACAATTTTACTTAAACAAACAAATATGCAAGAAATGATAATAAAAATACTTATCTTTGTTTGTTCGTTGGGTGGACTCCCTCTGAGTCTTCGTTTCCTTGTAGGAGATGCTGGAGTCCTAATCTAAAGTAGCTTCTTCTACACCTTTATGTTGTGGAATGTAGAAACATGGTCAACTCCCTTTGAATATCTGCATCCTTGCAGAAACTACTGAAGTGTGCTCCTTTTCTTTATTGCAGGAACAACTGGAGTGTGCTCCTTTGCTTTCTGGCAGGAGCAACTGGAGTGTGCTCCCTCTTTATCTTTGCTTCCTGAATTACCTGTTCTTGAACTCATATTCATCCTTGGTCCCTATGCATGCTTATTAGTATCATGATTCATATAAAATCATACATTCATTAGTATACTATTAAAACACAATAATCTCAAGCATGTATACTCATGATCATTTCAATCAGAAATAATAAGCATTAGCATTCAAGATTTATGTAGGATTCTTATGGTTAGTCAAATCATAAGAAGCATAAAACCTGTTATTATTCAAACCTATACCATCATGATTCTTCTGGTTAGTCATATCATCAATTATGGTAAGAAACATAATATGCATACAATCATGATTATTCAAACCTATGACTTCATGAATAATCATTATCAACAACAGTATAAGATCCTAACACAAGGTAGGATTCTATCTTGATATAGGAAAAACATACCTGGATTAGCATGCTAGCTATTTATGTCTAACATACTCACATGATGTCTTCTTGTTCTTCTTCAATGACTTGTGCTAGTAACCTGTATATCTCATAGGTTAACTATTACAAAACCAAGTTATACATACCTCGTATATGGATCTTCTATGAGATCCATGACAATGGATGAATCTTTGTCCTCATGTTATCATGATCATATGTTCTTGGACCAGAACATGATCTGTCTTTCTTAGTGTACCTTTCATGTTAGTAGACAACATAAACCTCATACAACACCATAATGCATTAGTACAATCATAAGTGTCAACACCCTAACCAATGAATATCTTCTATCATGCATTCATAATCTTGTTAAGGTGATACAACAAATCTAAAATCAAAATTGTACTAACCGTAATAACATGAAGACAAACATATCATAAACTTAATCATGGACAAATATCGAAACATACCTCGATGAGTCATACCTATCGAGATCGCTTGTAATCTTCTTATGTAAGGCCTTATCCTCATCTCCCTCTGAGATAGGAACTTCTTCACTTATGCAGGTGATCAATCCATTTTCTTCTAGGATTAACCCAATCCACTTGATTTGCAAGAACTGGACCTTGAGCTGGATATGGGTTTGTCAAAGAAACCCCAAAAATTCAAACTTGGAATTTCGAACTTCTGACAGGATAGAAATATGTGCCTTGATGAGCTGATCAAGTTGGTATATTCAGAAATTGAAAACTGCAAAGTTTCACTCCTCAATTTTGCTTTTGAAACTTCTGGATTCACTGGACGTGACCCTGAACTGGGGTTTGATGAAGCCCACTCTTCTGCCCAATCAAAGTGTTTGATCCAAAGCTAGAAGCTTCTATTTTTCTGAGGAGCTTCCAGCCGTGGTCACAGATTTCAAAAATTCCCATTTTTACAAAAGCCCTAATTTTCCACTTTTCTGATCAAAGTCCCGAACTAGGGTCTAATCAAGCCCGGCCTTCTGCCCAACCAAAAATTCTGATCTTTGTCTCTAAATTTCTATTTTGATGAGTAGCATCCAGCCGTGGTCTCCGATTACAAAAATTCCAACTTTCTCCAAAGCCCTAAATTCCGGAAGCCATGAATGAAGGTACCAAAAAATAATTCTGTTTTGACAGAAATATGTACCTGATTGTTTCTGGTGTAACTCCGAAATTTTTTTGATCCACAGGGTCTGAAAAAGTTTCCTGAGATAGCCTGACCTGTTATCTTTCCATCCTGACAGGTCTGACCTCAATTGGATTCTCTGAGAGAGAGTTATGCCAAATGTCGCAACGTGACCTGTTTTGGGATAAAACAGGAGAGCGAACTTGTACGGAGTTCCACGTGTCACTGTTTTAACTTCGGCCTTTGAAAAAGTTTTTTGAGATAGCTCGGCCTGTTACCTTTCCATCCTGACAGGTCTGACCTCAATTGGACTCTCTGAGAGAGAGTTATGCCAAATGTCGCAACGTGACCTATTTATGGGATAATACAGGAGAGCAAACTTGTACGGAGTTCCACGTGTCACTGGTTCAACTTCGGCCTCTGAAAAAGTTTTCTGAGATAGTACAGACTGTGTACTACCTGTCACTTTTTACGAAATTTCATTTGGAGCTTCCTAGCCCAAGATATGACCTTTTTCCCAAGGTCACCTGATTTTGACTCAGATCTGGAAGAGGCAGAAACCCTATATTGTACAGATCATAAATCACAAAGTACAACGAATTAGAGGCTGTCCTTTGGACACAAGATACCTGGAGATCTTAGCTTCGGCCTGTAACAATTTCAGATCCGAAAAATTCGCCAACACGGATTTATAGCGAAAGTGCTACGATGACTGGTTTTTGCTATATCAAGCCCTAGCATCGTAAGTGCAACAAGTGTCATACATGCCATATCATGCCTTCTTTCAGGCTAGCTCTGATACCATGTTAAATTCTCAGAATTTACTTCAATATGATCTAGGATATTAACTGAGAGAACAACATGTACAGCATATCTACAGCATATCAATCATGGAGACAATAATGCAAGCACACAAGAGACACAAAGATTTACTTGGGGAAAACCATAAAGGTGAAAAACCCGAATAACTTCCTCAGAGATAGATAGAGCAATGATACAACCAACCATGAGAGATAGACATAACCTAGCAGCAGATCCTCCTCCTCCATAAGTGCGCCACTCCTCCTTGAGTGCATGTGTGAGAAGTGAATGAGTAAATAGAGTGTCTCCCGCACTCTATTTATACTTGACTTGACTTGCCTTTTTACCTAACTCATGTAGGCTCGAACTTAACCACATAATATAATGCTGACTGGGCCGACCCCCAATAGGGTGGTCTAATAACCCTTCGACCCACATGGCCGACCCCTAATAGGGTGGTCTAATAACCCTTTGACCCACATGACTTATACAGGGCCGACCCCAAACAAGGTGGTCTAATAACCCATCAAGTATAAGTTACAACACTTACAATATAAATAACGACACTTCCGTATAGAGGAATAATAACATCTCTATAGGAATACAATATACATATATGTGAAATACATTTCGAAGTTACATATACATCAACATATTCTATTGAGCATACACTTTCCCATGAGGGAAAGGGAAAGTTGCGGGTGTGGCTGTACTGGAGGGGATGGCAGAGGGATAGGGAAATGGTAGTAAGGGTTGATGGTTGGTGGAGCCACGTAGCCGGTATAAGCATTGCTGCACATAGTACCACTACACAAGGGTCCATGAACTTGGGGGGTTGTAGGAGAAGATGAAAATAAGGTACTCTTTTCTGTATGTGAGGATGAGAAAGAGGTCTCAAGGGGTAGTGGGGTGTCGATGGTGCTCCTTGATGATGTCGCTCGATACTGGAGGGATTACCATACAAGTAATCACTCAGAGGGGGAGGGTATGGAGGGTATAGATTTGGATGAGATGCTACATAACCAATCACACCATCCACATAATGGATTCTCTTAGAGGATCTTTACATGTCAGGTCACTTTGAGGAGCATTGGGGATGATAGTATAAAGGAATATGGATTGAGCATAAATAAGGTCATACTACTGAGCTTTGAGGATTGCCTCTTCTTCGATTTGTGGGTGTTCCAAGGCCACATCTTTAGATATGGTGGGGAGAAGGGATTTTAGAAACCAATCTAAGAGATATGGTCATCGAGATTGATCTTACTAAGACTCCTATGTTGATGCCACTCACATATATGGCCTGTGATGGGGGTGGATGAGGTTTGATGACATGAAAACACGATCTCGAATCCCTCATAATATTGGAAATATGATTGAAAAGGAGTCAAGAAAGTGGAATCCAGGGATACAAAGTTGGGGTGTACCCCATGGGGATGCTCAATATACCACTTCGTGGCTACTCCAGTCAAGGTCATTTGAAACAAACATAATTGAATGGAATCATCGATGATGCTATTGGAGGAGCACCATAGATGAAAAGACATAATATGGTTCTAGGTGTCCTCTCTTTCCTTTCCCTCAAACTTAGGGATGTCCAAAGGGAGTTTGGTAGGAATTTGAGGCCATGAAGGATCATGTTGAATGGGATCATTGGTTAGTCTCATTAAGTTAGGAAGATTAAGACTAGCCATGAAAGGAAGGCTCATAGTAGGAAGGGAAGTTAAGGGGCCAACAGTGGTGTTGCCATTTGTGCCACCGGTGTATCCTCCACCAAAAATTCCTCCACTTGAAACAATAATGTTACCATCCATGTTGCCGACTGGATTGTGCAAGGGGATAGAGGGATGGGGAGAAGATAACGATCCAGGCTGTGAGGAGCCTGAATCCGATGACTTTGATGAGGAATTAGGAGAGGATGGAGGTTTCCTAGATGGCATGCACTGAGATGGAATAATAATGAAACCTAAGAACTTATATAGAAAGGGATGCCCTCAATGTATATGAGAGTACCTCAGGGGAGATGTCATGACAAGATTTAGGACTGCAAATCCAACGATGCATCTCTAAAATAATGCCAATGTAAGAAATTCTCTAATCAATAATATCAACTTTGAAAATCATGGTGCCAAATCAAATAAAAAATGCAACGTGGGTGTATCTAGTGATCTAATCCAGATAAAGAGTGAGATATGCGAAGAACAACCTATAAAGAGAAAATACACACTATCCCTACAAGGAGAACTACAACAACAAAGTAAAATGAAAATAAATATTTCTCAAATCATTTTTAAGCAGTGCGTTCCCAAGTCCACTTCTAAAAAAGAAGTAGAAAGATGAACAAGGACATTTCAAATATTGAACTCAGATAGGGGCATCAATCCTACCAAGCCAATGAGTGAAGGTGATAAATGGATAGTTATAGACAAAGTCAATGTGGAAAACTCTAGTTGACTTGATACTATCTACCCCAGGTGCGCTCCCATCCACTAGATCCACCTTTGGGTAAGATACCTAATAGAATGGTCACTAAGCTACCTTGTTCTTAGACACATCCAATAGATTTCCTGCACGTTCGGCTAAAAACCATGATTCAAATGATCTTTGGAATTTGAAAGGAAAAGGTGCCCCAATTAGCCCTTCGGATCCGATCTCAGCACTTACCACCCTGAAAGGATGGTCCTACCAATAAACTAGTCATGATTGTGTCCAATAATAAATAATTTTGGTTCCCTAGAAAGTGATCCACTATGTCTTAGATGTATAGTGACTAGGGGAAGTTGTTTGGATGCCTATCCCCAAAGTCCTAACCTAACTATAAAATTATTTTGGCCCTCAAGTGAGGGAATTTAATGTGTTTAGATTATGGTTTATTTTTTAGGCTCCACTTGGGGTCATGAACCAAGTGATGTTTAGATTAAGGTGTGAAAGGTGTGTCCACAAGTGGTGTGTACAACTAGTAAGTAAAATGACAAGGATATATAAATACTTGTATAATAATGAAAAGAGAAATAAGACAATTCCAATACTAGAACTAATGATGTATTTCTTGAAATAAATCTATGATTTCTAAATAATGAAAAGGGTCACAATCAAGAAAATAACAATTCCAAGGATGCAATCAAGATAGCTAACTTCCAATGGATCCATAAAGAAAAGAGAGGAGGCTCTTAACCAACAACACAACTTGCTTAAAAAAAATCCAAACAACCAGCTAACAACTTTGATTCAGTATTTAACCTTGTTGAAACAAGGAGAAAATGCAACTGAAAGACACTCCAAAATAGAATCCTAAAGACAACAAATACTAAGATCTTTCCATATTTTCTTCACATATGTCGTCTAAAGAGAGAATCAATTGGTCACTACAACAAGAAATTATGTTATAAACAGTAAAAATGACATTGCAAATAGACTCGAAATGAAAACATGAACCAAACAGGGCAAAGGCGAAGGCTGAACTGACTACAAAATGTGAAAAAAGGGGTTTGGGATTAGATCGTGAATTTCAAAGGGAAAGTAGTGACCTAGGTCATATGATTTACCTAGAGACTTGTGACATCGACCCGAGATAGTTGAAAACTGAGAGATAATTTTTTGGCCACGACAAAAAAAATTGGTTTTTGACCAGAGAACCTACTAGCGACTAGGTGATAGTAAACAACACACAAACACAACTAGATCCTAATGAAAAAACATTTGAAAAGGTGGATGGAAATGATGGTCTAAAGACAACTAAGGGTGGATTATGGATGGATCTCTAGTATGGTCTCCAAAATATGTAGCATGTGATTTCTCACACGTGTGCAAAAGAGCACCAACCAAGGGGTTGTGCAATCCTTGGTAGCATATTCAAAATGGAAAATAGAACAACAAAAACTTTAAACTAATCTAAAATATAGATCCACATTCTCAAACCATAATGCAAACATAGATCACCAAGATAAAATGCATATAGAGAAATAATGGGTTTTATTAATATAAAAAAGAATGTTACAAAGTCACATCTTAGTACAATGTAGAGGATATGGGGCCTTCACAGCTTGTCCAATGGAAGGTTCACGTGTCTCCTTTTCTGACCTCCAATCTCCATCCAAATGTCATCGATGGATCTCCTCAATGGTGAAAGTATAAAGTATAGTATGGTATCCTTCTATTTATGGATGAATTTTGGTTGAGTGTCGACATGTTTCTGAAATGGAAATTGTGTGTGTGGAATGGTGACACTTGTAGATTTTTATAGGCACAAGAGTGGTTAAGAGAAATATTTCGATCCAATGTGTATGCTCTCCATCTCCTTGATTGCTTGGTGGAGAAATTAGGGTTTTTGAAGCTAGATCCGTTATTGGTTTTGGACCATGTCAAGGGTCGTGTCCACTTTTGGCCCCTAGTTCATTGGGGAAGAGGGGAATGCCAAATTTTATCTTAAAAATCACTTTTTTTGGAACTCAGTCGCGCCTTTTGGGGTAATAGTAGTGTCTGGGTCACGCTTTTCGAAGGAAAACTAGTGACCTCAACTTTCATGATCAATTTCACGGTTTGACTTTCATTTTTGGATTTTTATCACTTAGGTCATACAAATGGAATGAGATGGAAAATGATGTTCATACTATCTATAATAATATATAATGATGATGAAGCTATTGACATGGCAGGTGATCAAATTTTGGCTATTAACAAGTAGTGTGATAATGATAGGTATTGAAGACTTGATCAAACGTCATTTTTCATAATAATGTGTTAGTCATATACACTTTCATCCATTACACCTTTTTGGAAGGAAAGCAATATTGATGAGTAACCAAATTCTATTTTTGGGGCCACTTCATAATTTTAAGGGATTTTAGTGAGATGTTCATGCACAAGTGTTCAAAGGAATTTGACACAATGATTTTTTATGGTAAAACTTTAGGCATGGGTTGAATTTTTGTCACAATACTAAGGTCATATGATGATTGAGATGATGGGAATGATGCTAGTGTTGTTTAAAGTGATACAAAAGTGATCATGCTCATGACAAAGTGAGTGAACAAAAATATATTGTTAACACTATAATTGAGTTTTCAAAGCAAGGAAACTTATTCATTGGGGCAAGGGGGTTGCTCACTAGGAGTTAGATTTAGAAGAATCCATGTGATGGAGGAAATTGACACAATGGGGGGAATTATTTCCTAATGGGAAACACTAATACAAGTGGATACTAGTGGCCACTCACCTATTCCACTTACTTAGAATGGTTCCAAATCTGATAATTTTTACTATAGTTTGTTAGGTGTGGAACTTTTGACACATTTTTTTCCCTTACATTTTTTGCATTTGAAGTAGGCTAGAAAATATTCAATTATTTGCCTTACCAAACTGAAAGGCCATGAATTAATATTTATAATAGTCCACGAAATTCCCTAAACAGAGTTTGTATGCAAAAGTTGCACCCTTGAGTTGACGTATCAACTAGCCTTAGGAGTAAAAATAATGGTACTAAAGGCTGGTTAGCTCTTTTTACTCTTTTGAGAATAGAAAAAAGTGGAGAAATGGAAATTTTTTATAACAAGGATGTTGATCCCTTTGAAATATTTCCAAGGGTCCAGATATAAATAAAAACAAGAGCTGCGTGCAGCTTAGTCCCTGCCTTTTAGGTTAAAAGATAAAGAAAATACGAAGAACAAATTATTGAATAACAATAATGTAGCAATGTTCAAATATAATTCCCAATAAACACCAGCTTGTTTTGGTTAAAACCAATTCTCATTGCATTTCAGATCACGTATTCCATATCAGACTCACCATCAGAGAGATACACTATAGAAAACTTGTTGTACCTAGACCTTGTAGCATTGGCTCTTAAACCTTCATGTCAATAGTTGGAGGACATGCAAGTTTCCAGTCGACAATTAAAGTAGTGTTCTAAGTGCCTGGAATGCCCCGAAAGTGAGTTTTGGGATACTTTAACCGCATTGCTAGAGGACAAGTTTCCAGCTGGAGGACACGCAAGTTTCCAGTTCGTAATTAAAGCAGTGTTCTATGTGCCCGAAAAACCTTGAAACTGAGTGTTGGAATACCTTCACAACATTGCTAGAGGGCTTATAATAAACCAATTCCTCGGAAAAAGGCCATATACCTTCAAAATCATGATTGGACCAAGTATGAAATGAGACCAAAAAAAAACTTAGAATAAATTGTATTGAGAAAACTGTTGAACTAATGCAAAAGCTAAAAATCGATTTCTATAATCCCTAGGGACTGATAACACCCATTTTGACTTCATGATCACGAAGAGACACAAAGAACCATCACAAAATTCAATTTATCATAAAAACAATAACAAATCCTAGGCTTCATAAACTTTACTCACCTTTCACATTTCAAAATACAAAATGAAATTAAGAAAAATCAAATTCTAATCTCACCAACTTTCCACTATATCAGTTTAAAAATTACATGGTATTTGTAGCACTCCACTATATCAGTTTAATAATTACATGGTATTTGTAGCAAAGAGCATGAAAACCAACACGAGACCAATTCATGGTATTTACAAATTATGAAATACAAAATTGATTAAATATATCCAAACTATGAAATATACAAAATTTATTAAATTACAAAATACAAAATATTTACAAATTACTAAATTTATTAAATTTATTAAATTATAAATACTTACAAATTATTAAATATATAAAACAAATTACAAAATATAAAATTTATTAAATATTTTCAAATTACAAAATATGAAATTGATTAAAAATATATAATTTACAAAATAAGCAAATTATAAAATACATTTTTTTTTATTAAATTGCAAAATACAAATATATATATATATATATATATATATATATATATATATATATATATATATATATATTCAAAATTTTGAAAAGCACTTATTAACCTGAAAAGTATATTATATACAACAATGCATAATTAAAATAGAAATCTAAAGCACAAACCAAATTACGTAATTATAAAACAAATTTAACATATACAAAAGATTGCCAATGATAACATTTTAAAAATATGGAAATTACTATTGGAAAGAATGCTACATTAGCTTTGAAAGGAGGTGGTTGAAACAAAGTGACGGCATTTATCCAAAGAATTATAGTCTATACAATTTCAGAATGAAAGTGCAATGAACGAAGATGCGATTAGTTCAAGAGGAAGTTTGATACGGTTTGAAGAAGATAAAGGGCGCAACCAACCCAGTATAGAATAGATGGACATAAATCAATAAATATATCATGAACGATAGTTCTGCAATTGATTCGGGTGGCAAATAAATTTAATTAATGGATGTAAACTGGAGTAGGATAAACACAATCTTAGAGTAGGAATTTCAACTTAAAATAAATGACATAGACAATCACATTATTGAACAAAATCTGTACATGAGCGAAGGATATACTCTGAGCATTTGAAAATCTAAGTTAAACTGCAATTTCATGTAAACTAGAGATTGAAAATGTGAAACATAAATAAATATAAAGATTGAAAATGTGAAACATAAATAAATACAGAAAGAAACATAAAAAATGCATATACAAATAGAGGAACATAAATCTATATATTCAACTATCTAATCTATTCTACATGATCTCGTACGGTGGGCTATTACCGTTCAAGATCTCGTGAGCCAAGTTTTACACCAAAAGGGAGTTGGAAATGAAATTTGTCACAATCTTTTAGTAAACGGAATTCATTGAGATGTAGAAATATAATATAACATCAACACGCAGATATGCAACAACGACGATGTATCACATTTTTATTATTCTATCTGCGTGAAGATTGTTTGCCAGATCTGTGAGGTCGAATTTATTTATCTGTTACCTAGGATTTGTATAGGAGTGCAGGTCTGCTTACCATGATCTGAAATTTAAATTAGGCTATCAAAAAACAAAAATCTAAGCTACACCCAGCAGAGGACATTTCCATTCCTCATAAGCATGTTTCAACATTTTCTTGGGTCTCTTCAAGGCAGGCACCTGCAAGGGTTCAAAATGCATTGATATGTCAGCAAAGCAAATGAATTGGCACAATCCATGACCATCTATTTATAAAATTACCATACCGCAAAGGTCATTACATACATGCTGCACTTTTGTAGCCATGTATGTTAATAATAGCATCCGACAAGATTTAGATAAAAATAGTGGGGAGGAGAAAAAAAGTCCTCTACGAAATCTACTTGTAATCCATCTTCATCATCAATTGACTCGTTGCAACTATCAGATTCGTGCCTTCTTTTGCTTGGCAATGCATCTAAAAGCTTTGCAAACCAAACTAAAATCACTCAGGTACAAAATTATTCTTTTGCTCGGCAATGCATCTGAAAGCTCTGCAAAATTGCCTCGAGTACAAAATTAAAGGAATGGTCACCCAAAATCAAGGGTTTCATCTTTACCATCTATGTTCTGCTCTACATCCTGCAACAAAATAAAATTTCCCAGCAAACAATGCAACATATAGGTAAAAAATAAAAAATAAATATCATCTAAAAGCACCCAATTGTACCTACAGGACGAAGACCCGTAAGCTTGTTATATTCTTCTTGCCATATGTCTGCGAACATAGCAGCAATACTCTGAGGGCTTGTAGCAGAAGTATTCGTAGCAATGACTTGATCCAACAGCTCAAAAAGATAGCATTGCTCTTAGGGCTCTATGCATACTAATGCAGGCCATTATTTAGCAGGAAAAACCATATATAGGGATCTATCTCTATATCATATTACATAGATCTCTGTATAAAACTGTAAGCCATATCAAAGAAATTGATAAAAACAATGAGCACAGAGGATAACATTTTTTGCTCTTGAGACCAAATCTTGAGATTACAGAAACACAATATTACATAAATAAGTTTCTTTTGTGTTTTAGAGATGCGCATAAATGGTATTTCTCCTTTATTTAAACAAACTGCAACATAATCAAAATTTTCTTCTTCCTTCGCTCTCTTCCATGTCTCTCTTATGTTTTTAATGCATTAAAATCTCATGCATAATCATACCTTGCTTGGTCTACATCTCTAAAGATCACAATGATTCAAGGTCTGCATTTTGATTACCCAACCAATATTGAAGTTCTTATCATCTATCTTGTGCTCCTAAAGCATTCGAATCTCAAACTGTATGCTTAATCTACATCTCTAAATATCACAATAAGGTCTGGATTTTGATTATTCAATCTTTGCAATGTTCTCTGTTAAATGGAGTAACCAATAGTGAAGTATTTCCTATTGTTATTGAATCCTCCCTCAATCTCCAAAGGTTGAATACCTGCAATTAGTAACCAACCTCTAAATTTTGGTTATTATACGAACTAAAAGGTAAACCACCTTGCAGACTCACCGCAACGACACTATGACTAGTGTACATTCTGCACAATAAAACAAATTCCCAACCCATAAAATTGGACACCCCAAAACCCTAATTACAAGTCAATCTATTCAATTGAGCCTTGAACGGTTATAACAGTATTGTATAGCCTATTATTGACGTGAATGTAGACCCGAACTTAAGTATTGCATTCATGGATCACTTATTCCACTACTAAATTTAACTATTGCATGTTTGCATACACGCTTTAACCTATTCACAGTTGAGCGTCATCTTTAGATAACTGCACAATCAAAGGGACCACCTGCCAAAGCCCAAAAATAAAGCAATTGATTAATATTGCAAATTGATTTACATAGTGCATATGAAACTTAAGAAACTATCACAGAGAATAACACCATCAAATAACATTAACGATTGGACCTTCATACGCTCACCCTTTAAGGATGAAGTTATCAGGATTTTCTGCTTCTTCCAACCACACAAAGCCTTCATAATCTGCATCTCCTTTGATTTTTCTCCCTGTCAAATCACATATCCATAGAAATACACTTAGGTAAACCAGTTTCTCTAGTAATTTAAGTAAGTCTTTGAAGGAAAATCAAAAGCCAGTAGAGCTTACTCTTAAGCAAAAGTCAATTGTAGTAAGGATAAGGACGGTAGTGTGCAGGATCCTCTTTATATGGCAGAGCAAGTACATCCAGCATTGCACAAGACGTTAGTGCTGTGAAAGAATGTATGTTGCCCCCTGTTTTTGGATACAATACAGAGGATTCACAATTTGGAGCCCTTAAAACAACGTTTGACTTCAATTCTGCAAGTCTCAATGTGATAATCCATTGTCAGAGTTTCAGTTATTCTCTTACCCTTATCATAGCAACTGCAGACTCCTGAATGTCACCATGAGCCTGTCAACCAGGTGACTACCAATAAATCCAGCTCCACCTGTCACAACAAATTGTAGGGACTTCCTCTTTAAACTTAGAGGCACTTTGGCCCCTGAATTCACCATCGAATCGGGATGATACTGAGCAACCTGAAAAAGAGAGAGGAGTCTCATAAACGATCCGATGATGTTGATCGGGCACAAAATTTGCACTTTCATCAACATTAAATGCAAAATAGCTAGGTTGAAGGATAAAAAACATCGATGCAATAGAAATTCCTATCAAAATAAAATGAAGTCACTACTCCCTGAGCAAATAATCGACTGGATTGAGCACAGCTTTTTTGGCTTCGGCAAGTATTCATCACTGTTCGATGGAACCTCGTGACCTCTGTAGCTTAGTGTCGATGCCATTCTCCTGCTACAAAATTTAAAAACCTTTTCACAAGCCCCTTTAACGCTTTTCTAACAGCCGAACTCAGAATGAATCCATCCTAAATCTAAAGAACTCAAGCTACTGCAAGGACTTTAAAGAATAACGAAAACAAGGTAAATTTAACACAGAAAGCAATTTGACAAATCGATCCGGAAAATGTAAGCTTGAGATTTAGCTGGAAATTCCAACCAAAACCAAAAATAACCAAAAACTAAAATAGCAGTCAAAGAAAAAGAAAAATCTTGTCATGTGACCTTTTCAAACTCCTTTTTTTCCAAGAAGCCTCGGGGAACAGTGGCTAGATCTTTCAGTTCCCTCATCAAATAACCAAATTTTAACAGGAAAACTCACACATGCATTTCACACTGCTGCAAGATGTGCCTGTATAGGCCATGAATTTGAAAGGCAATAGATGAAAAAAAAAAACCTATTTCGTTGCTTAAAAAAATAGCTTTGTTTTGTTGTTGGGAACGATCATATAATAAATTAGGCTAATTCTGTAGTGATGACTGAGATTCCAAATTGTAACATTGCAGGGTAGTCATTACCTCGTTGGAGAGATGAGTGTGACTAGAATATTCATTTTCTGCCTGCTGGGGCATGCTTTGAAAATAACTAAATTTTTTTGAAGGGACTACAAATAAACCTCCTTTCGGCTCCTCAATAAACCCTAACTCAAACAACGAAACCCACGCTGAGTAAATCACTAGCACGATCAATAACGTTTCCCAGGTCCTGCAAGTATAGAAAGTTCACTATAAATCAATCTGCTCAATAGTCTTCTTCCTCGTAAAGCTCTCACCTACAGAAGCCCAATTCCTCACATCAAACAGAGAGGTAGATTATTGCAGCCTTGTCAGTGTGTCAGTATGTACAGGTTGCCTAAAGTTGACAGTCCACTAAACAAAAAATATTTTTGTATATAAAAGTATAGCTAAAGTAAGTTGTATTTTTATTTTATTTTTAATTTTTTTAATCCTTTCCAATGAGAATATTAGTCTAATCAGAGACTTTGGTCCAATAAAACTTCAACAAGTATGAATATATTTTATTAAATAATTATAATTAAATAATTATAATTAAATAAAAATAATTAAATAAAAATAATTAAATTAACATTATAGATTTCAAATGTGTTCAAAATATTTGTACAAATTAATGGAGAAAAGCGGAACATATAGTCTATGCCTACGACATGGACTAATAAGGCCAATGTAAACAATTCTGAAAAATTGTCATCCTTAAATAGCTAAAATTGTGAAGGGGTTTAATTTTTGTATTTATTTATATTTTTAAATAACATGCATGCAGTGCATGCATACTATATAATGCATGCATGCATGTGCGTTTCTAAATCCAATGCACGGTCTATAAAATGCACACATTATTTAAATTCTAAATATTTATAGTGGGAGCTGTTATATTGACCAATACATTTGTTGACCTAGTTGCTTTGGATTTAGTTTTAGCATGATGAATTTGATGGTTTTGTCTACAAAATAACAAAACCTTAATTTTTCCAAATCCCTTCTAGTATCTATGTTTTATGTTATTTTTGAATAAACTACACAAATCCATTTCGAGTGAAACTAAACACACATATAATTCCTACTATCTAGATTCCATATATATATATATATATAACACTTTTTATTAAGAAAAAAATCAATATATCTGATATTTATAAAGGGAAACGAAAATACACTTTTACATACCATTTAGTTCTAGACCATGTTTCTAGAAACTATCATCCATATTTCCCAAATTGACCTCACCCTACACAAATGACATTTACAATCCTCCTTACATCCATACCATAACTAGCTTCATTATATTAGTAGAGACAAACTAAAAAAAAACTATATGAACATGCTATGACCCTAAGGCCCAATATCAAAGAATTATTTTGTCAAAAATATTCTTAAAAAAGAGATATATGCTTAGCAGCCAAAGGGACATTATCCCTTGATAATTGAATAGAGAGAAATCCTTTTTCTAGTGTCAAGAATTCTTTTGAGCTGGTTAGCTTTGTGGTTAAATTATTTGTATATATGTGCAAAGGATAACTTGAATTGCACCCTTAATACCAAATCCTATCCATAATAGGCCCGAAAGCCAAATTTGTGATTTGAATTTTTCCATTTTCCCAGTTCATCAATAGTTTAGAGTCCCCTAGGATTTGTAGCCTTCGACTCACCTGATTGTCAACAAAAACTTTAAGTAATATCCATAGAGCATATAATTATGACATGTTGTTTGTTCCAATTCCAAATCCATATTTCAAAGAAAATAATTGAGCATTATCTAGAAAGAGAATTTCCCTTCTCCACATACCCCTAGAGTTCCCTAGAAGGCTCCATAGAAATACCCCCAGGGTATATAAAAGTCAATACTAGGCTCCTATAGGGTTCTAGGAACTTTTTGTTTAGGTTTCCTCATACCTTCTTTGAAATATAGTATAATATGGACTTGATTTAGCTATCATAAATGTGCTTCTTTCCCCTCAAAATTCATCTTATTCTTGGTTAACTGAATCCCCCATAACACATAACAAGGTTGTTCTTTGCAAGAAGAAACATATCGATCAGTAAACCATGATTCCAGGTGTTCCAACATAAATATTTGTCCCATTTGTTTTGATGCTTATAGCTTTGGATAATATCCAACCAAACAACTTGAGAGAATGGACAAGTACAAATAATAGCATCACTCAGGGACAATATACTTTCCTTTTTGTATGTTATCCCAAGTTAAGACCTTATTTTCTAAAATGAGCCAAATATAAATTTTGATTTTGAGAGGTATACTAGCGTTCACACCATTTTCCATCACTAGATGATCCCTTCACCCTGATGGTGTACTTACGGCAAAGGTTACCAAGCATGGATGGAAAAACATGCTAAGGAAGAAGGGCGTTAAGGTGATTTAGGCCTTAGTCCCATGGTAGCAAGCTAAGCTAACAATTGGAAGAGGATGTGTAGTGCAACCAAGTCTAGCATGGAGCCAATTTTGGGTTAAAGGTTCTCCCACAAGCACACTCTCCATGAAAAAGGATAAAGGAACAAGCTTGTTGGTGGATGAGTGTTTTTGGGAGGCAACCTGATGTATTGAAGTACACATGCTACATGGGGAAACTTGTGGGATAAAGAAGAAGGTTTTGGCAATAGACTTTTGGGTGAACAGATCCATCGAAATATGTGCAACCATCGGGAAGAGTTTCCGGTAGCAGACCCGATGCATCAGAGCATACCCAATAGAAAGAATAGTGCATCAACAATAGACTTGACAACTAACATAGTGCATAGGCATCCGAGAACAAAGTGGTCACCAAACCCCCACCTTTGTACTTCTCCACTGTATCATTTGTATACTACTTCAATAAAGGATTTTTGGTTCCCAATTTGGGAACCAAACATATTGGTGTTGTTCTTGTGGTTTGTTGTTTATGTGTTTATGGCATATTGGCTAAGTAACATAATAGGCTATGTGCAACCACGTTAAAACACATACATCATAAGTCCAAGTTCAAGTGCAGGTTGGGAAAGGTTGTTGGTCATGGTTGGCTAAAGAAACAAGTACGTCACGGTAGAAGGTATGGGCATGCCGTGAGTGAAGAGGTGTAGTCCACTAACAAGTACTATTGGGTCACCAATTCCTTAAGAAGAAAATCAACTAGTGCTGCATGATTGCTGAAGTTTGGGAAAGATTATGGCACAACATATTTGGGGTTGTGATATATGGTATCAGATCTAAACAAGGCCAGGATAGAGTGCATTTAATGATTTAGCACCACTAGGAAAATCTGTACGAAACACAGACTTGAACCAGTGTTATGATATTCCTATACTACATCATAGTCCTACCAACATTTTCATTATTTGCATTTTCAATGTTGCATGCATTCTGCATGCATCCCAATCATCAGTCTCAACACCTAGCCCTCAACTAGATAGCCCCGGGAGATTCTCACGGATCAGTTTTATCCCTCCTAGAGCTTACTGCACCCTTCTTCCTTGTTTTTAGGAAGCCACTCGTCCTCTCTCACCTACCACTCAGTTGCACTTCAGTTAATTGAGTTATCATCAGTTCTTTCCTTGATTTAAGGCTAGACTGACTCTCAACTGATTGTATCACTCCGATGGACCTCCAGTGAGACTAGACTGCTCATTCTGACTTCAGTTAGCTCCTCATGTGCCCTCCACTGAGCCTCCTTCATTCAAATAGTGTCTTCATGTGCCAATTACACTTAGTTACACCTACCACACTCAGTTAGACTCAGTTTGACTGATGGTTGACAGTTACTTGTGCATTGATGACTCCACCGATGATGAGATAGACTTCTAGTTGTGCTTTGATGACACTCCGATGATCTTTTGATCACTCCATGAAGGCTAATTCGAATTTCCACCTTGGCATTCGAATCCTCATGTATTATACTACTTATTTGTCCATACTGTGATTAATGAATCGGCGTGTGTGAAGTTATTTTGCTTCTATCCGAGTTCTACTGTATTATTATTCTGTTGCTCATTTTACTGCATTGACCACTCTTAATCTTATTCCTAAATTCTTTCTTGTGAGGTATACATTAGCTCTTAGATCTGCTGTGAGTATTTTCACATGGTATCAGAGCATGTTGAGAGTATTGTTTATCTCCATTCCTTTTTTTGCAGGTTATTATCAAGATTTTGAGTGCAGTAGTTGCAACAATTTTTGCACTTTTGCAGAAGTAGCAGTTGTAGACTTTTCTATTGTTTTTGCAGGTCTTCTACATCTTCCATGTATTCAGAAGAAATATATCCTCCTCCATTCAACTATGATCCTCTTTCTCCATTCAACTATGATGAATGGAAACCAAAGATGATAACACATTTGAAGAGAAATCGTCTCTTTGATTATTGTTTTGAAAGAGAATTCGAATCCTCTGAAGAAGAGATTGACTGGTTAAATAAAGGTGGCAGAGACATTGCAGCCATGATGTGTGCTATTTCTCGATGCTTGGTACACCAATTCATTGATGATGTTGAATCTCCAAAAGAGCTATGGGCCCATCTGGATGAAAGATTTGGGAAACAAAATGAAGGAATTGGTCCAAACCCTTTCAAGAGAAAGCAAAGTGATGCATTCTACCTCCTTGATGATCTCATTGATCATGAATATCTCATCTCTCATATTGAAGTTGTCCAAAAAGAAGAACTTGCAGATTCTACACTCATGCTCCAAATTTCTTCTATTTCGAATTCTGTGCTAGCTCACACTTTAGAAATTGCAGAGGTTCCTAAATCCTCTCTTGCACCAGAGTCTGTTGGTTTGCATCATGATCTCATGAATGTTTCGGAGGTTAAATCAACCATTGGAGGTAATGCATTCGCTCTCCTTGATCAATCACCTCTTATTTACTACTATAAGATCATTATTTCATGCTCTCAGAAGGTTATTGAAGATGATGGCCATTGCCATTCGCTTGGGATAATTTCTCATGCATTTACTGGTTTAGATCTCACCTCAAATGGTTCAAAGGAGATCTTAAGCAACCATGATTCAAGTCTTGGATCTGATTTGGATTCCAAGCAGTCACTGATATTTGATGGTTCTTTTGAGCATAATCTCACCCATGATGGTTTGAAGGAGAAAAAAAAAGACTATTTGCATATTCATAGATTTGATCCCACCTTAGCTGATTCGAATCACAGGTTCAAGGATAATCCTCATACTTTTGGATTTGTTCTCATCACATTCGATCTAAAGAGAAAGTACAAGCACATGCTTTTTGAGCATGAACCTCTTCTTCCCAAGAAGAAGATACCTCTAGACATATGACCAAGCATCACACCTGCTTGAGTTTGGAGCATTTATTTTTTGTGTGTGGCCTTACAGTCTATTTTGAGGGGGGTATTTTTCCCATGAGGTTTTCCCCATTTCCTTGGTTTATTGATTATTATTATTCATTGTATTGGGTGACCTTTGGTCTCAGTTACCAAGGCCCAGGATGGATTAAGGGGGGGTGTTAGGATATTCCTATACTCCATCCTAGTCCTACCATCATTTTCCTTATTTGTATTTTCAGTGTTGCATGCATTCTGCATGCATCCCAGTCATCAGTCCCAACACCTGGCCCTCAACTAGCTAGCCCCGAGAGCTTCTCACGGATCAATTTTATCCCTCCTAGATCTTAGTGCACCCTTCTTCCTTGTTTTTAGTAAGCCACTTGTCCTCTCTCACCTACCACTCAGTTGCACTTCAGTTAATTGAGTTATCATCAGTTCTTTCCTTGATTTAAGGCTAGACTGACTCTCAACTGATTGTACCACTCCGATGGACCTCCAGTGAGACTAGATTGCTCATTCTGACTTCAGTCAGCTCCTCATGTGCCCTCCACTGAGCCTCCTTCATTCAGTTAGTGTATCCATGTTCCAGTTACACTCAGTTACACCTACCACACTCAGTTAGACTCAGTTTGCCTGATGGCTGACAGTTACTTGTGCATTGATGACTCCACCGATGATGAGATAGACTTCCAGTTGTGCTTTGATGACACTCCAGTTATCTTTTGATCACTCCATGAAGGCTAATTTGAATTTCCACCTTGGCATTCAAATCCTTATGCATTGTACTACTTATTTGTCCATATTGTGATTAATGAAACAATGTGTGTGAAGTTATTTTGCTTATATCCGATTTATACTGTATTATTATTTTGTTGCTCATTTTACTGCATTGACCACTCTTAATCTTATTCCTAAATTCTTTCATGTGAGGTATACATCAGCTCCTAGATCTACTGTGAGGATTTTCACAACCAGTTCTTAATCAACAAAGTGTAGGGCTAGGCATGATGGCAGAAACAATAAGCAAAGTGTAGAATTTGGGTGGTTATGTTGATAGAACAACATATTGACATAAGTGCACTCTTTACCTTAAGCATTGTAGTAAGTACCATGGTATATTTTTTTCTAGACCATTTTAGCTCATCATCACGTTCCTTAAGACAAATGCCATCATGTTTGAATAAATTTAAGTACAAAGTCCATTCAGTATCCTGATTATATTGTAAATCGACCTCAACAAATTTCCATCCTTGAATCCCAAACCCATGAACCACAAATGTTGCAACATCCTCAAGTCTAAATATACGTTTTTCATGGAGAGATAAACATATAGGTTCTGATAGCTATGCTTTATATTTCACTATTTTTTCCTTTGCATATATCATAATTTTGAGACACCTAGACCTATAAAATAAAAATAAAAATTGTTTGATTACGTTAAAGGATTCAAATTTGGACTAACACTTCACCTAGTAATTTGAGGGCTATGCTCACTTTCTTAATTGTAAAAAAATTAAAATTATCATTAAATCTTTTGCAAACATAACATCACACATTTACACATTGTTCTCTACAATTGCATTATGCTTCCCTCCAAGTTAATAGAGTGTTTGAGTTTCCATATTTGCATTACCTCTCACGAGTCATAAGAGATCATCATCAAATTTCAATGACCATAACACGTAACACCCTTGCACATTCTAGAATTTATGGAAATATAGAATTGTTAATTGTTTATTTTTTTTCACAAAATGTAAACATTTTTGAATATATATATATATATATATATATAGTTAATGTTGACTTGGACCAATTTTGGTCTATTGGACCTCAAGAAAGAAACATAATGAACTACTTGATTTACTTTAGAGTTTTATTTCCGTGCTAAAAAATCTTGGAGAGGAGTGTTCCTAAATTGCTATAATTTTGATGAGATAGAAGGTAGGTTCATATTGTAACATTTTTTTTGAAATTGAGATCTTATGTTGGTGTGCATAGGGAAATCTAAGAGGAGTGGGAGGGAAGTTGTTTAACATCATCAAGAATCGATAGTAGGAGGGATAAGCATTGTTCTCATTGCCATCAAAGTTTTTTAGTTATTGGAGAAGCGATTGATGTCATTCCGGATTTTTTTTAAACAATGTACATGATTGCATTCCAAGACTTAACCTGCTTGTTTATATTGGTTTTACATCTAGTATCCTTTTTAAGTCATGGATTTGTTTTTTTGTCAATATGTAGAAATTTTTTGATGCCCATGAAGGTGACAATCATGTAGTACTAGATTTGGGGAGTGTTGATGAAAAGGAATGGAAAGTCCTTATACCAACATTTTCAAATCTTGCTAGGCTAGGGAAATATAGGATGGATTATTACCCTATGTTTATAGCCAAATCAAAAGTCTCAATTAGTCCCCAAGTAATAAATACTTGGGTCTAATGCTAATTTTATGTTTATATATATATATATATATATATATATATATTAAATAAAATAAAATATAATAAAATAAAGTACTGTAAGACGGTTATAGACAAGTTTATAGAAAAGAAAGTTGAAGAATGCAAATCTGAAATATTGTTATCAACAAGTTCTAGAATACAAGATTCAAAAATGAGACCAAAATCAACATATGATTTTATTAATTTTCATTTCAAAATTACAGCCGAAACCTTTCTTTACAAACCCTTATGAGAGTAAGGACTGGATGTTGGAATCAGTTTAATATTAAGAGGGGGGTGAATCAGTATTAGCGTAGTTATCAACAATTTTTATTTTCTTTAACATATTAGTCTTTAACTCAATCTTGATATTTAATTATGCATCCAACATAAATGAAACATTCATCCACATATGAACCAAGTCAAAGAATACATAACACACATGATTTTGACATGGAAACCCAAATGGGAGAAAACCACGAAATGTTCTTTTGTAATGAAAATAATATATTCAAGGAAGCACTGACTTCCTTTGTTTACCAGCACCAACTGTAAGGAGGCTACAACCTCCCGCTCCTTGCCTTGTCCTACCGCTCAGATATCCAAAATAATATTCCATCTTACTGATCTTTCAACTCGCGCACACTTCTGATCTTATGTAGTTCGTTCTGCTGTGCGCCACCTTCGTATGCAATCGATTCTCTATCACTATGCTGCATACATCACTTGAATTCTCATTCCACTCAATTCTTCACTTCTGTTGATGACTTGCTTCATGTACTGTGTGCTTCTGATCCTGCAGTCTACGCTAGGGTTCACTTTGTCGTTCTCCTATTGTGGAACTGCACTTACCAACTAACATTGTGATTTCAATTAATAGTTTGCTGTTATGAGATTATGCATCAGTATTAGATGGAACTGCACACTTAGTTGGATGTGTCCGTTCTGTTTAAGTGCCACAATCTTTTAGACAATATGCGACATGCTGTGAATCATATGATTCGTCCTTTCAATTTAAGGTACTAGCCTAAGATCATCCTCATCATGACGCACATACAAAATTCTGTTGTTGTTTTTTCATTGCACATCTGATGGTTTTCTTTAGTTTGTACACTTCACTTCAACATTCATGCATTGACCAAAATTCTATGCATCTTCTGATATACTTCGGTTCTATCTCTGCGCTTCTCTCTTACATCATATGTGACTATCTACGTGCTGCCAACAATACTGTCATTCGGTTCTCATGCACTTTCAAATACTTCTATGATTCAACCTTTCAATATTTGCACATCTGTCACGGATCTACATCATCATTCTACACACCATCAGTAAATCATTTTGTTGCATGTGTGCACTCGGCTTCTCGATACATCATGTTGTTCTTTCCTCGAGCCCTTGGTGCCCTGAATATAAATCTGTATCTTCCGCTTGAAGTTCTATAGCCTTTCCATCAAGCTTACTTCAAATTTCCAGCTTGCATCTCTATTTATACATGTCCTGCATGGATTGTATGTCCACAGGTTGGTTGTGGGCATTTGTTGACGCAGAGTCTATCAACAGGGGTTCACTCTGCACTGTTGCCAACAAACTATCTACCTAACTCCCTTATACACCGGCCTGGAAAGGGGTAACCCTTCCTAGCAACACTTGCAAAGCAAGTGCAGTCTCACCCGAGGTGGATAAGAGGGTTGCTGGAACCAAGCTTCCGCAGTTGTGTAGAGGATATGTGCACATTAACCAGAGATTACAACATCCATGACATTCCATTAACCAATCATTCGCATTTTATTCATAATGCATACATTCAGAGCATATTCAACAACATATTCGCATTAACCAACATAAAACATTCACATAACTCATTATTCATCATCGCATCATTGCAAAACAACAGAATTCATATCATAACCGAACATCTTCATTCATTCATCAAAACCTGTGGAACAAACCTCGCAGAAACAGTCAAGTCATCATATCGCAGATACAACCGAACCCAAAAGATAGGATTAAACTCCAAAATTTTGATGCCCTTAGGATTACAATCTTGCTTTATTTATATGCTTTTATCTTATTACAAAATGGTCCATATGACCGACTCGACTAACAACTCTTATGCTTCCACAAAAAGTGGCGAAAGGTCCTTCTTCCGCGGAATGACCCTTTCGCACCTGTCGGCTTCCGCACTTCCTGCGGATCTATCCTATGCCAACAGACACCCAACACAAACTTGTGGCTTGTCCCGAGCCACCTCAGCTGGACGCTGCTGGTTTGCACCCACCCTGTGCTGTGCTCGGTCGTTGAAACTATTCTTGCTGTCTGGAACTCGCTGTTGTGTACTTCTCATCCGCAGCCGCCGATCACTGGTTCGCTGTCATGTACTTATTGGACTCATCCTCTGTGAAAATCCTCATAGCAGATCTAAGAGATGATGTATACCTCACAATGGAATAATTTAGGAATAAGATTAAGAGTGGTCAATGCAGTAGAATGAGCAACAGAATAATAATATAGTAGAACTCGGATAGACGAAAAATAACTTCACACACACTAATTCATTAATCACAATATGGAAAAATAAGTAGTACAATGCATGAGGATTCGAATGCCAAGGTGGCAATTCGAATTAGCCTTCATGGAGTGATCAAAAGATCACTAGAGTGTCATCGGAGCACAACTAGAAGTCTATTTCATCATCAGTGGAGTCATCAATGCTCAAGTAACTGTCAACCATCAGTCAAACTGAGTCTAATTGAGTGTGGTAGGTGTAACTGGAACTAACTGAATGAAGGAGGCTCAGTGGAGGGCGCATGAGGAGCTAACTAGAGTCAGAATGGGCAATATAGTCTCACTGGAGGTCCATTGGAGTGATACAGTTAGTTGAGAGTCAGTCTAGCCTTAAATCAAGGAAAGAACTGATGATAACTCAATTAACTAAAGTGCAACTGAGTGGTAGGTGAGAGAGGACGAGTGGCTTCCTTAAATCAAGGAGGAAGGGCGCACTAAGCTCTAGGAGGGCTAGAACTGATTTGAGAGAAGCTCTCGGGGGCTGGCTAACTGAGGCTAGGTACTGAGACTAATGACTAGGATGCATGCAATTGCATGCATGCAAGACTGAAAATGAAAATAATGAAAATGCTGGTAGGACTAGGATGGAGTATAGGAATATCCTAACACCCCCCCTTAATCCATCCTGGGCCCTGGTAACTGAGACCAAAGGTCACCCAATACAATGAATAATAATAGTCAATAAACCAAGAAAATGGGGAAAACCTCATGGGAAAAATACCCCCCCTAAAAAATAGACTGTAAGGCACACACAAAAATAAATGCTCCAAACTCAAGCAGGTGTGATGCTTGGTCATATGTTTGGAGGTATCTTCTTCTTGGGAAGAAGTGGTTCATGCTCAAAAAGCATGTGCTTGTACTTGCTCTTTAGATCAAATGTGATGAGAACAAATCCAAAAGTATGAGGATGATCCTTGAACTTGTGATTTGAATCAGTTGAGGTAGGATCAAATCTATGAATGTGCAGATAGTCTTTTGTCTTCTCCTTCGAACCATCATGGGTGAGATTATGCCAAAAAGAACCATCACATGATTGCTTGAAATCCAAATCAGATTTAAGACTTGAAGAATAGTTTCTTGAGATATCCTTTGAACCAGCAGGGGTGAGATCAAAACCATCATATGCATGAGAAATTATCCCAAGTAGTGATTGCTTAGAATCCAAATTAGATCCAAGACTTGAATCATGGTTTCTTGAGATCTCCTTTGAACCATTAGAGGTGAGATCAAAGCCAGTAAATGCATGAGAAATTATCCCAAGCGAATGGCAATGGCCATCATCTTCAATAACCTTCTGAAAGCATGAAATAATGATCATATTGTAGTACATAAGAGGTGAGTGATCAAGGAGAGTGAATGCATTACCTCCAATGGCTGATTTGACCTCCGAAACATTCAATAGATCATGATGCAAACCAACAGACTCTGGTGCAAGAGAGGATTTAGGACCTTCTGGAATTTCTAGAGTGTGAGCTAGCACAGAATTCGAAATAGAAGAAATTTGGAGCATGAGTATAGAATCTGCAAGTTCTTTTTATTTGTGGACAGCTTCAATATGAGATATGTTTGATATTGATTCATGATCAATGAGATCATCAAGGAGGGTGAATGCATCACTTTGCTTACTCTCGAAAGGGTTTGGACCAATCCCTTCATTTTGCTTGCCAAATATTTCATCCAGGTGGGCCCATAGCTCCTTTGGAGATTCAACATCATCAAGGGAGTGGAATACCATGCATTGAGACATAACATACATCATGGCTGCAATATCTCTTCCACCTTCATCTAACCAATCATTCTCTTCTTCAGAGGATTTGAACTCTCTTTCAAAACAATAATCAAAGAGATCATGGCTCTTCAAATATGCTATCATTTTTGGTTTCCATTCAACATAGTTGAATAGATAAAGAGGAATTTCTTCGAAATTCATGGAAGTCGTAGAAGACCTGCAAAAACAATAGAAATACCTGCAACTGCTACTGCTACAAAAGTGCAGAAACTGCTGCAACTGCTACACTCGAAATCTTGATAATAACCTGCAAAAAAATCTCAGGAATGGAGATAAACAATACTCTCAACATGCTCTGATACCATGTGAAAATCCTCACAACATATCTAAGAGATGATGTATACCTCACAATGAAAGAATTTAGGAATAAGATTAAGAGTGGTCAATGCAGTAGAATGAGCAACAGAATAATAATACAGTAGAACTCGGATAGAAGAAAAATAACTTCACACACACTAATTCATTAATCACAATATGGACAAATAAGTAGTACAATGCATGAGGATTCGAATGCCAAGGTGGCAATTCGAATTATCCTTCATGGAGTGATCAAAAGATCATTGGAGTGTCATCGGAGCACAACTAGAAGTCTATCTCATCATCAGTGGAGTCGTCAATGCTCAAGTAATTGTCAACCATCAGTCAAACTGAGTCTAACTAAGTGTGGTAGGTGTAAATAAGTGTAACTGGAACTAACTGAATGAAGGAGGCTCAGTGGAGGGAACATGAGGAGCTAAATGGAGTAAGAATGGGAAGTTTAGTCTCACTGGAGGTCCATCGGAGTGATATAGTTAGTTGAGAGTCAGTCTAGCCTTAAATCAAGGAAAGAACTAATGATAACTCAATTAACTGAAGTGCAACTGAGTGGTATGTGAGAGAGGATGAGTGGCTTCCTTATATCAAGGAGGAAGGGCGCACTAAGCTCTAGGAGGGCTAAAAATGATATGAGAGAAGCTCCCGGGGGATGGCTAACTGAGGATAGGTGCTGGGACTGATGACTGGGATGCATGCAATTGCATACATGCATGCAGAATGCATGCTACATGCAGAAATGCATGCAAGACTGAAAATGCAAATAATGAAAATGCTGGTAGGACTAGGATGGATTATAGGAATATCCTAACATCCTCCAGTCTCTGGAAACCTTGATCATCTACCTCTTCGGAGTCTGTTGGTTCATTCCACGTTCGTTCCTGCTTGAGAATAAGGTGGTCGATGACGCCAAGGTGGAAAACAGGCCGACTACTCTGGCAAATTTGTTTCACACCTTGGATTTCTTCCTACCGGGGCCAGGGGCCTACTACCCCTGTTCTTCTGGTGTTCAATGGGACCATGAAGCTTCGAACTACTACCACATACTTAGAAATATTAGATGAAACCTCATCTTTGTGACACCCGAGTGCCCAGGCTTCTTTATGCTCAAGGTGCTCATGCACACTCATCGTTTGGGCCCGCATCGCCCCTGGAGTGCTACCGCACAAAATGAAATGGATCATTTCCACAGCCTCCTTGGAATTCCTAACATATGCAATGACCTGACCCGCTCGCAGCATGGATTTATTGCTTCTGGTAAATACCTCTTTGCTCTGCTCAACCTCTGGTGCTTGTATTTATTGTCTGAGATGTCTTCTTCGAAAAATCCTCTACGGATCCATTCACTTAATGTATTAATTCTGTCATCATTTCTCCTGCGTGTGGTGACCGGGCTTCCTGCATGCGTGATGAGTGACCATACTGCTCCCGGCTGCTCTTCTTGTCATCCCTGTGCGAACTATTATCTGTGGTGCCTCTGGCCATGTTGTGTGCCAAACGTGCCTGGCGTCATCCGAAAAAGTCCCATCTACTGGTGATTCAGTACTGATTTGATAGGGTCACAATCCTGCTGCTGCCGTAGTCCAAACCCCAAGCTGCGAGACAACCCCTCCTTGTGTACATTCTCCTCCGGCTGGTACACCATCTTCCATTTCATATATATATATATATTTTCATCCCTCATCTGCTCTATGTCGGATCACGATGATAGGGCTTCAGTCTACTCCCATTCACTAATTTAGGTAACAGTACCCCATCCAAGCTCTGTAACTGTACTGCACCTCCATTGGTTATAAAAGTGATGACAGATGGTCCCAACTAGTGCATTTGCAACTTGCTAGGGTGTTTCACGAATTTGCTATCATACAACAGAACTGTATCTCCCTTCTGTAGGTGTTTCGTCTTGACATAGCGGTCGTGCCACGCCTTTTGGCGGTCCTTTTCTACCTTATGGTGAAACCCTGCGATGAATCGATCTTCGTCCAACTGTATTAGTTGTGTCAATCGTTCCTAGAGCGCGCTGTCATCGCTCATCTCTGTTGCTGCGGTGATGTGCAAACTGGGTACTATGTATTCCATTGGAATCACTGCTTCCTGGCTGTAGACAAGTTTAAATGGAGTCTGGCTAGTCAATCGCTTGCATGTGGTGCGATATGCCCAAAGGACCGCTGGGATTTTTAGGTCCCAGTTGTCGCGGTTCACATTGCACACCTTGGTGAGAGCATGCTCCAAGATCTTATTAAACGCTTCAATGGTCCCATTCGCCTGAGGGTGGTAAGGTGTACTCTTCTTGTGTTGGATTTGAAATTCCTCCGTCATCGCAGCAATCGTTTGGTTAACGAAGTGTGTTCCTTGATCACTTAGTAATACCTTTGGGCAACCAAACCTAGTAACCACATTGTCAAATAGGAACCATGCTGCAGTTGCAGTAGAGCAGTCTTTTACTGGTGTAGCTTCCACCCAATGCATTAGGTAGTATGTCGCAGTGGTAGTGTACCGTGACCCTGTCCTTTTCCCAGGTGGGTTGATGGGTCCCACAAAATCGACAACCCATTTGTCAAAATCCTGCAACGTTACTTGTGGTACCAGTGGCATTTCGTCACATCGGGAGGGCTTCCTGGTTTGTTGACACACGTTGCAGCTCCTGGCATAATCTGCAACATCTCCATGTAAGGTTGGCCACCATAGTCATGCTCGAAGGATCTTCTAGGAAGTTTCTCGTCCTCCATAGTCCCCCAACAATTCCATCATGAGCTTTTGACAGAATCTGTTCCTGTTCATGCGGAAGGACGCATCATCACAGAATCTCATATGGGCCCATTTTATATAACTCCCCTGCAATTAGCTGAAACTCTGCAGCTCGGACAACTAGTTGCTTCCTTTGGCTGGTAGTAAGCTCGGCCGGTGCCTCCCCTGTAGCCAAAAATTGAATGATTTCCTCATAGTAGTTATCGACCATGCCAATCCTAACAAAATGAGCGGTCGACAATACTTTGTCAATGCTTCTTGGTTCCTCTCCTGATTCTATTTGTGAGAGATGATCAGGTCCTGCGTTCAATTGTCCCGGCTTTACGATAATCTCAAAATCAAACTCATGAAACAACAACAGCTAGCAGTAGATTCCCCCACCCAACACAGGCTTGTTCACCAAGTATTTCAATGCAGAGTGATCGGTGAACATCTTAAAGTGCCCCTCAGGAGGTAGTGCCTGAATTTCTGCAACGCATAAACCATCGCTAGCCCTTCCCGCTCAGTGGTCGTATAGTTCCTCTCCGTCGTAGACAGTTTTCTACTGGTGAATGCTATCGGGTGGTCGATGTCGCCAGTTCTAGGTTGGGCCAGGATAACACCCAGTGCGATTGATGACGGATCAATGTGTACGTGAAATTCCTTCGTCCAATCCAGAAATGCAAGGATTGGGGCTTCGACCATCTTTTGCTTCTATATGTCCAAACTTTTCTGACACTCCTCAGTCCATTCAAACTTAGCATCCTTCTTTAGTAGCTTCTCCATGGGTGCTGTGATGGCTCCATAGCCTTGGATGAATTTTTGGTAGTAACCTGTGTGTCCCAATGTCGCGCGCAATTGTTTAGCCGTCGTCGGTGGTGGGAGGTCCACAATGATGGAAATATTTTTCGGATCTACCAACATTCCTTCACGGTAGACAATGTGTCCCAACAATATGCCGAATGGAGCACAAAAGATACATTTCTTGAGGTTTAGGGAAATCTGGTGCTGTCGGTAGCGTTCTAGCATGAGTCTTAAGTTTGCGACATGATATTTGACTAACCCATATACCGTCCAATCATCCATGTAAACCGCAAGGAACTTATGAATATACTCTTTGAAAGCTGCTACCACTATTCTGGAAAATATTGCAGGAGAATTCTTTAATCCAAATGGCATCACCGTGTACTGAAAGCATCCCCACTCAGTGACGAATGTGGTCTTGTGTCGATCTTCTTTCGCAATCTTGATTTGGTGGTAGCCTGAAAATTCATCCGTAAAGGAATATATCTCCTGGCCTACTACGCCTTCGAGTACTTCATCTGTGAATGGGGTCGAGAATGGATCATGGAGGCAGGCATCATTCAGTTTCCTTAAGTCGACGCATATTTGTACTTCATCGGTTTTCTTGTCCTGGACAACCATTGGATTGATCCATTCTGATTCCACCACGGGTTCTATAATGCCTGCCTCCAGCATTCTTTCGAGTTCGGATTGAACTCGTTCCTTGTATTGCGGGTTCAATCGATATGGCCGCTGCTTAACCAGCTTCGCGTCAGGTTTTAGAGGGATCCTCATCTCTCCTAAGTCTCCAGAAATTCCCTTCATCTCCGAGGACTTTGTTGGAAACAAATCCTGAAACTCATGTAGTAGGTCAGTTACCTTCACAATGGTCAACTCGTCCCAGTAGTCCCCAATGTTTACGAATTTTGGGTTTTCCTCTGATCCAATGTTCACCTTTTTAATCTTTAATGGTTGCTAAAATTTGTCTACCGGTATATCTGGTGCCACCACACTACGACTACCCTCTGATTCTGGTACATATGTAGCCCTGGGGTCATCATCATCTTCGGGTTCTCCAGTGGCGTTGTAACACTCTATCAACATTTCTGGTGTCACCATCCATTGGAGTGCCATTGGTTGTCCGGTTAGTACTGCTTCAAATATATTTCCGCGGATAGCCTGTAGCGCGGTGTGGATTAAGGGATTTATATCTGCAAATGAGAACATTTGATTGAAGCCAATCGTAAGCTACTCCCAAGATGTAGTCCCATGTCTCAGTTCTGTTGCGACATACCAGCTCCACGGTACCTCATCCAATGTGTGTATGAATGCGTGTACCCACTCTTGTCGTGCTCTCGATCCCCATCGGTGTTGACAGGCATTTAGATGTGCCTTTGGGTCTCCTTGTCCGTCGTATCGCATCTGGTCGTCCTTCAAGGCTTCACCGAACTGAACCTCCATGAGGCATTGACATAGTGGCCAAGATGTGATGTTTGATTTATGTGCTGCCCACCATCGTGCAGGAGTAGCTTTCGGGGCTTCCTCTAGGGCCAGAAGATGCTGTGGCTATGCCGCCTCCTCCTCAAATTCGGTGAGAAATGCGTCCAAGTTGGGAAATCCTTTATTGATAGGTAACACATACTCCTCCTTAGCTATCATTTGTAGGGACTGTGTTATCCGTGTGCACCTTCGAAAAGACACTTCATGCAACCGGTTCTGCCAATTCTCAAGGGCCTCGTCTGAGTCGGAGGATGCTGAACTGGTGCTGCGCCATTCCAATTCTCCATCCATGGTGGGGTTGACATAATCTTTTGAGATTTTATACAGACTATCCCATCCTTCCATAAATTCATCTCTGACTGGCTCCGTATAGCGCATCCCTTCCGTGGGATCCAGTGGTGTGATGACTCTCATTTCCTAATTTTCGAAGGACATTATCCTTTTCTTAAAGTTGATAATTGCTTGATTTTTCATAGCCCAGTCTATCCCCAACAGTACCGGATAGGAACTAGTGTTATCCACAATCTTGATGACATCAAAGTCCACATACGTTCTGAGCCCTTCAATTTCAACTGGAAGTTGACATACCCAACCTAGCGGGATGACTTTGCTCTGGTTCGCCAGTCATAGCTAATAGCGACCAGGTCATTTGTGGATTCCCCATCGTTTCCCATGTTTGTTTAGTCAGGATATTCACATCCGAACCCAAGTCTAGAATGATGGAGTCAACATCAAATTTTCTGATCTGTGCCGACATCTGCATCTCCCTGCCTGTTTTTCTTTTATGTATGCGATTGAATTTCTGCTCCAGTCGTGCACCTCCTCGTCGTCGTAGTAGACTAGCTATTTCTTCCAGTATCTCTGTATCTTTTTCCAAGTCTAGGCAACACCCTATGAAATATTTTAGGGTGGTTTCCTTCCTTCGTGACTTCATGTGGTCACACGTTGGTGGCATGTCATAGATTTCTTCTTCTAGAGCTACCTGTCTCTTATTCCTCATTGCCTCCAGTGCCTTTGAGAAAATTTCCTTTTCCACTTCAGCGCCCTCATTGACTTGCTTCCGTTGTGTTTGCGTTGGTCTGACATTGGTGTGTGGCTTATCGACCCCGGTCACTGCTCCTCCTTGTGTCACTATCCCCATCGTAGCGTGGTTTCCTTTGGATTCTGTCGAAATCATATGTACCTCAGGTGGCGTCTTTGGATTATTCAAGTTCTGGTTCTGCTTGGTTTTCCATTTCACAATAAGCTGAGGGTAGTCTTCTATACTATGATTTGCAACACTGTAATATGTACACTGCAGCGCTGGATTAAGATAGTTTCTATGGTAGTGCCCCTACTGCCCGCAATTATAACAGATAATTGGACCTCTTCCGCGTCCAGCAGCACCTCCACGTCCCATACCTCAGCCGCCGCGATATCCTCTCCCAAAACCTCCACGTGGTGGTCCATATTGTTGATACTGCGGTTTCCCGTACTGTGGATGCTAATACTGCTGCTGCCCATACTGCGGTGGTGGATATTGCAGGTGCCCATACTGTGGATGCCCGTATTGCCCCTGGTGATATTGCTGCGGCTGACTATACTACGATTGCTGTTGTACCACCGGTGGTTCTTCTCCCTTCATGAAATACGTGTCAGCTATCCGCTCTTGCAGCAAATCACAGGCTCTGCAGTCCTTCTCATCATGGCCAACCAATCAACAAAACTTGTAGTATAAGTTTGCTGGCTTTGATACCATCTTTTTCAAATATATGCACTCCTCCGGTCGATGCCTTCTGGTCTGACAGACAGTACACCATGACATGCCTCTTTGGCGAAGTGGGTTTGGTGCCCCCGCCTACAAGTATTCCTAGAAATATGGGCAATTGTCCTTTTGGTGCCCCTCAGTTCTGCATCTGGTGCACCATACATCTCCTCGGGTTTCCTTACCCTTCTTGATATCCTCCGGTTGTAATGTTAAATTGGCCAACTGTGTCTGAAATTTGTCCATTCCCATTCCTGCTTCGCTAATTGGTGAAGCCTCTAGATTCATTGCGATTTCTAATGATTCTATCTGTGTTGCGACTTTTTCTTGCATCAATGGTCCTTGGATATGCGACATCAATCTTGCGATGAACCATTCTTTGTATTGCAGCTCATTTATCGGAAATCTCACTTTCGCTATTAGCATCTTATATCGCAGATCGAATTCCCACGCTGACTCATTCAGGAATTGCTTAATCTCCTTAAGCTCAGTGACATATTGCGACTGAGATTTTGGTTTCTTAAATTCGTCAATCATCGTCGTCCTGATCTGCTCCAGTGTCTTAGCCGCTGTTCCCCTTGGAACCTTTACAAACTTCATGTACCAATCTAACGCCCGACCCGTAAGGGTCGTCTCTAGCTGTCCTATCTTTATAGCATCGTCATGGACCTGCTTCACGGTCTAGACTGCTTCGCATACGAACCAATACTGTTCTGGATCCTTGGTCCCATTCCCTTGAAAGGTGGGCATCTTTTCCTTGCCTGCCATCCTAACGTTGCTGGTATTGTTATTTATTGAAGTGCTACTCTTGCCACAGCACGTGGGGCAACTCCGTGAATAGTTTGGATTTCTTCCTATAAAATTTGGAGTAGTGTGCAGGGTCGAAGGTACGTGGTAACTTATGATCTGACATTCCTATGCCTCTGGGGTAGCCTGGTCGACGTCTCCTTCATGATAAGTTCACTTCCTCCTGTGTGGTCCTGTTCCGTAGTTCTCTGTTCCAGTTCTCTCAAGAGACTCTCTCTCAGTCCTCCTCTTCTTCTCAGGACGCCGAAATATAGCTCCACTCCTCAAGAGACCACACTCTTTGTTAGCTTCCCTTTCAAACTCGTCATCGCTCATGTCCATCTACCACATCTTTGCGTCAGAATTTCATTTACGCGATACCTTCACCTTCGCACACCAATTCTTCTACTCATCAGAAGACATCCTCAATATTCCTTTTTCGTAGACCAGCATTTTAATCCATAGTTTTAACGATGACAAAAATCTTCCCCTTGGTCCCCTGAAGAAATTTCTTTCGGCGTCGTTGTATGACTTGATAGTATATACCGCGAACTTAGTTATGTACCCTTCGAGGATACTGTCTACCCAAAAATCAACAGCTCGCGATACCTTGTTATCAACTTGCTTCAACTGTCGCACCAACTTTGGAGTCCAACAGTCTGGTTCAGTATTCTGACAGTGGTTCTTGCAGAACGTCAATTGTGCTAGCCACTCATGCATTAGCATCGAAAATTCACAGAAAAATATTTCATGAACATCTGAGTAGATGTATCTTTCTAACCAACTGGTCATTGTCTGCTTAGGATCTCGCTTCTCACTTTCTATGAATTCCTCCACCTTCTTATCGAACCACCTTTGGATCTCTGGTTTTGTCTGGTGCCACATCATATCCTCTTTTCTTCTTCCATAGGGTCTCGACAATGGAACCATTTGTTGACGCAAAGTCTATCGATAGGGGTTCACTCCGCACTGTCTCCAACAAACTATCTACCTAACTCCCTTATACATCGGCCCAGAAAGGTGTAACCCTTCCTAGAAACACTTGCAGAGCAAGTGTAGTCTCACCCAAGGTGGATAAGAGGGATGCTGGAACTAAGCTTCCGCAGTTGTGTAGAGGATATGTGCACATTAACCAGAGATTACAACATCCATGACATTCCATTAACCAATCATTTGCATTTTATTCATAATACATACATTCGAAGCATATTCAACAACATATTCGCATTAACCAACATAAAACATTCACATAACTCATTATTCATCATCGCATCATTGCAAAACAACATAATTCATATCATAACCGAACATCTTCATTCATTCATCAAAACTTGTAGAACAAACCTCACAGAAACAATCAAGTCATCATATCGCGGATACAACTGAACCCAAAAGATAGGATTAAACTCCAAAACTCTGATGCCCTTAGGCTTACAATATTGCTTTATTTATATGCTTTTATCTTATTACAAAATGGTCCATATGACCGACTCGATTAACAAATCTTATGCTTCCGTAAAAAGTGGCGAAAGGTCCTTTTTCCGCGGAATGACCCTTTTGCACCTGTCGGCTTCCGCACTTCCTGCGGATCTATCCCGTGCCAACAACATTCCTTCTTTCTTACTTCACAAATTATGCCTATGCCACATGCCATCTTCTATGTTGCTGATATGTCATCCTTTGTGGGTCTTGTGCATCCATGGTCCACGACTTAGTAGAAATTTCACCTCAGCGTTGTAGTCATGTGCTCTCGATGTACCATTACTTTGTAGAATTTGCGCAAACATGGTCCTTGACTTGGTGGGACGTTGACGTCATTTTGTGCTTTTTTTGTGCCATCTCTTGTAGAACTTGTGCATACTTGGTCCTTGATTTATTGAAACTTTAAATATTGCGATTGTTGATGTATATCTAACTTAGGAATGTATTTCATCTATGGATTTCATATATATTTATTGTACCCTTATTAGAGATGTGTTATTCCTCTATAAGGAAGTGTCGTCATGTGGATTGACAAGTGTCGCAAGTGTGTGTACTTGCCGATGGGTTATTAGACCACCATGTGTGGGGTCAGCCCTGAAATATATATTATATTATGGATGTATCTAGATAGACAAGTCGGCCCCATAGTGTAATTGGGAAAACAGGTTAAGTATAAATAGAGATCGGGAGATCTCTATTTGGATCATTCGAAAAGTCACACTTCTCTCACTCAAAAAGTGGCGCACTAGTGAGGAGGAGGATCATCTGCTCTAGGAGACTATCTCAAGTGTATTTTGGTTGTACTTTGGTTGAGCCATTTCTCTCTCTATCTCTGAGGAAGTTGTGGGGTTTTTCACCTTAGGGTTTTCCCCACGGAAACTCTGTGTCTCTTGTCTCTCATGCTTTTGATTCTTGTGATGCTTGTGATGCTTATTGTGATTGTTATGCATTGATATACTGTATATGTTATTCTCTCAGTAAAGATCCAAGAGTATTGTGAATTAATGCTCAAAATTTAACATGGTATCAGAGCTAACCTGAGAAGAAGACATTTTGCAGTAACATAAACTTGAGTTTCTTGTTTATTGGGTTTCTCTCCACATATTTTGGAAAAATAGCATAGTAGATTGACTCTACTCATCAAGGAGAATCTATCTATCCAATCAGAATTCAATTCTAAGCATTTTCCGATTTGGCCCTAAAAATTAGGGTTTCCACAAAAATAGGAATTTATGGAATCTGAAGACATAGCTGGAAGATCCTTGCAAAAATCGAAGTTTAGAGCTTTGGATCAAGATTTTTGGCTGGGTAGATCTCCGGGAAACTCAAACCCTAATTCAGGGCTCTCCCTAGTGAACCTGGGAGGACAAAAAGGCAAATCTGAAGGGTAAAAATTTGTTGATCTCAAATTCTGAATGCACCAGGTTGATCAGCTCATCAAGGCGCATCTTTCTATCCTTTCAGAAAGTTGAAATTCACATTTTGAATTTTTAGGGTTTTTCCGACAAACCCTAATCCAGGACCAGATCCAGTTTTCAGCATTTCAAGTGGTAAGACCTAAATATTTTCTATTTCCATTTGAAGTACTCTTTAAGATGTCTCACCACACCAAACTTGAGGATAAGCTTGAAGGGGCTGATAACTTCCGAACTTGGAAGTATAGGATTGGGTTAATCCTGGAAGAGAATGAGTTGGACTCATATATAAAAAAAGACATCCCTATCCCAGAGGATGAAGAGGCCAAGGTATTGCATAAGAAGAACTTGGTAAAGGCAAAGAGAATCATTGCTGATTCTATTAAAGACCATCTCATACCCCATGTGTCTTCTCTAAAGACACCCAAGGAGATGTTTGACTCTTTGACCAAGCTATTTGAAGGGAAGAACATAAATTGGAAGATGACCCTGCGGAACCAATTGAAAGGAGTAAAGTTTCAGAATGGAGAAACCATTCAATCTTATTTTTCTAGGGTCTCCCAGATTAAGGAACCACTGGAAGCAGTAGATGAAATAGTGGAGAATGGTGAAGTTGTCATGACCACTTTGAATGGCCTACCTAGGTCATGGGACTCCTTTATTCAAGGAATTTGTGCAAGAAAGAAGTTGGTATCCTTCAACAGACTACGGGAAGAATGCTCACAAGAAGAAGCAAGGCTTGTGGCACGAGAAGAAAAGATGGGGATTGAAGATCAAGCTCTTGCAGCTCACACCAAAAGAAGCAAGCCCAAGAAGGAGCACTCTCGCTACAAGAGATCCTATCAAAAGAATAAGAAGGATATAAGATGCTTCACATGCAATGAGAAGGGTCACTTTGCTTCAGATTGTCCCAAGAACAAAAGGGATAATAACAACAACTCCAGCAAGAAGAACAAGGGCAGCAAAAAAAATTTCCATGCTCATGCTGCCGAGGATGATGAACCTCCAAAGAAGAAGGCTAGGGCAGAAAGTGATGATAGTAACAATGACTCATCAAGTGAAGAAGAGTATGTTCTAACCTATGCTCTCACAGGTACTATCTCCTATGGTTGTAATGATTGGTTGATTGATAGTGGTGCTTCCAAACACATGACTGGGTTTAAGGAATCTTTTGTGAATCTATCTGAACATGAATCACCCCATAAGGTGAAACTTGGGGATGATTATCAATACCTAATCAAAGGAAGTGGTGAAGCCTCCTACAACCTAGATTCTGGAAAATATTTGAAGATGAAAGAAGTCCTTTATGTACATGGGCTCAAGAAGAACTTACTCTCCATCTCTGCTTTGGATGCAAAAGGTATGAGGGTTGCATTTGTGGATGGCCAAGTCCTAATGTGGCCAAAGGGAAAGACCATAGATGATGCAGTAGTGATTGGAGAGCAAGAGGGAGGTGTGTATAAATTGAAGGGACAACCTAAACATGCCATGGTGCATGAATCCATGGAGCCAAGTGAACTTTGGCATAGAAGACTTGCTCATATGCACTATAGGGCACTTCCAATTGCAAGCAAGGCCGTAGAGGGTCTTCCTAAAATCAAGACCAAACATGAAGGTGTTTGCAAAGGATGTGCAAAAGGTAAGAATATTAAGAAGGCTTTCCCAAGCAGTGAAAGCAAGGCAAAAGATATCCTGGAAATCATCCACTCAGATGTATGTGGTCCTATATCATCCAGTTCTCTTAGTGAGTATGTTTACTATGTCTAATTTATTGATGAATTCTCCAGGAAGACTTGGGTATACTTCTTGAAGAACAAAGATGAGGTGTTTGATAAGTTCAAGGAATTCAAAACCTTGATGGAGAATCAAACTGACAAGAATATCAAAACATTCAGATCCGACAATGGTGGAGAATTCACCTCAGGTGACTTCAAGAAGCTTTGTAGTGATTCAGGGATTAAGAGGGAGTTGATTGCTCCTTATAATCCTCAACAGAATGGAGTTGCAGAAAGGAAGAACAGAACTATCATGGAAGCAACAAGGGAAATGCTACATGACCAGGATCTACCTATGCATCTATGGACAGAAGCAGCTAGAAAAACTGTATATGTGCAGAACAGAACACCCCACAAGATATTGGACAACAAGGCACTAGAAGAGGTATTTTCTAGTAAGAAACCTAAAGTCAGCCATCTCAGAATATTTGGTTGTCCAGTATACACTCATGTCCCAAAGGAAAAGAGGACTAAACTAGATCCTTCATGAAAGAAGGGTATCTTTGTGGGTTACAGTGAAAGTTCGAAGGATTATAGAATATACTTTCCAGGGTTCAAGAAGATTGATGTCAGCAGGGATGTAACATTTGATGAAAACTCAGCATTCATCAAATCAAGGAAGGAACCTATCAAAGTTTATGAAGAACATAAGGAAACTAGATTTCAAGACACTACCATGACTGAAGTAGTTCCAGAAGTTGTTCGTGAGTTTGAAGATCCGCAAGAACCTGTAGATCCACCCCATGAGGATAACTCTCACAAGAGGAAACCTGCATGGGCTAGAGAGCTCATTCAAGATGTAGAAAGATTTGGCATTCCAGAAGAAGAACACAGAGCAAAGAAAAGAACCAGATCACATACCAGCTATGTTGCTTTACTCTGTGACATTATGAACAAAGAGCCTTCCAGTTATGAAGAAGCAGCGGAAAAGAAAGAATGGAAGGATGCCATGGTTGATGAATACCAATCAATAATGAAGAATGATGTTTGGGATGTTGTCCCAAGACCTAAAGATAAGTTTGTTGTGACTTCCAAATGGATCTACAAAATCAAGCATGCTGCAGATGGCAGTGTAGAGAAATACAAGGCAAGATTCGTAGCTCGTGGCTTCTCTCAGAAAGAGGGAATAGATTATGAAATTTTTTTTGCACCTGTAGCCAGGTATACTTCCATCAGAACAGTACTTTCCTTGGCTGCAGCAATGAAATGGAAAATACACCAGATGGATGTCAAGACTGCTTTCTTGAATGGTGTAGTTGAAGAGGAAGTATATGTGGAGCAGCCACTCGATTTTGAAATACATGACAGGGAGTCATATGTGTGCAGATTGAAGAAAGCCTTGTATGGATTGAAACAAGCTCCCAGAACCTGGTATGGTAGGATGGAGAGTTTCCTATCTAGTTTGGGATTTACCAAGAGTAAAGCAGATTCCAACCTTTACTACAAGGTTGAGGAAGGGAATCCTATGATTCTACTCCTGTATGTGGATGCCTTATTTGTAATAGGAGATGACAGATTGATTGCAGATACTAAGAGGAAGCTTGCTGCCGAGTTCGATATGAAAGATTTGGGAATGATGCATTATTTCCTAGGTATGGAGGTGTGGCAGAGTGTAGGTGGGATCTTCCTTGGTCAAGGAAAGTACACAGTAGCTATCCTGAAGAGATTCGGGATGATGGATTGCAAGGCCATGGCCACACCTATGGCATCGAATCTGAAGCTTCTATGTGATGCTTCATCTGAGCCAGTTGATGTCTCTATGTATCATCATATGGCTGGGTCCTTGATGTACCTGACGAACATGAGACTGGATATTTGCTTTGCTGTGAACACATTGAGCCAGTTCCTGATGGATCCGAGGAGTGTTCACCTGGTTGCTGTAAAGCATGTTCTGAGGTACCTGAAGGGTACAGTGGATTATGGGCTCAAGTATGAAGTGAATCAAAAGTTTAACCTATAGGGTTATGTTGATTCAGATTGGGCCGACAGTGTTGTAGATAGGAAGAGCACATCTGGATGTTGCTTCAGTATGGGATCAGGTGTGATCTCTTGGTTTAGCAAGAAGCAGTCATGCGTAGCACTGAGTACAACTGAGGCAGAGTATGTTGCAGCCTGTTCAGCTAGTTGTGAGGCAGTATGGCTACGAAAGCTACTGTCTGAGTTATTTGATCTCCCGTTGGATGCTACTAGTATCTTTTGTGACAACCAGAGTTGTGTGAAGCTGTCCGAGAACCCAGTGTTTCATGACAGGTCGAAACACATAGAGATCAAATATCACTATATCAGGGATATGGTGCAGAGAGGAGTTGTGAAGCTCCTGTACATTGCGATGGACGAGCAGATTGCAGATGTGTTGACGAAGCCACTAGCTAGGGTGAAATTCGAGTACTTTAGGGAGAGGCTTGGAATTCTTCAGATTGATGACACTTCGAGGAAGAATAGATGGACACATTTGCTGAATCCATTCCAAGCATGTTGGAAGGAGGATCCTTCACATGGTTGTGGATGTAAGCGCTGGATGATGAGCATCAGGATGATGTTTTGGTTTCTGCTTTGTATGATCAGTTGGATCATTTTTATATGTATGTATGCATCATGTTGGATGATGGATATGATCAGTTGGATCATTTATATGTATGAACACATCATGTTGGATGCTGGATATGATCAGTAGGATCATTTGTATGTATTTTGTATATGCATAATGTTGGATTCTTGGACCATGTATCTGTATATGTATCAGGTGGATGCATTGTATGATCTGGTGGATCATGTATGGTGATATGTATCATGTATTTGTATTTGTATCAGGTGGATACACTGTATGATCAGGTGGATCATGTATGATGATATGTATCAGGTATATACTTGGTATGCATCAGGTAGATGCATTGTATGATCAGGATGATAATGGATGACAAGCTTCAGAATGTTGCTCCAGATGACATGCAGCAGGATGTTGCAGTGATGATGATCAGGATGATCATGTGTACATCAGGATGATGTATGGTGAGTATTAGGTTGATACTCTATGGCCGTGGATCAGGTTGTGCAAATGAGCATATAATTTGGCTCTGGGAGATTTGCAGATAGTCTTTCAAGGTTTTGTCTATGGCATATAATTTGGCCCTGGAATATCTGGCAAATGCTCTTTCGAGGTTTTTCTCTGGGAGGACATATAATTTGGCCCTGGGAGATCTGCAGATAGTCTTTCGAGGTTTTGCCTATGGCATATAATCTGGCCCTGGGATATCTGGCAGATGCTCTTTCGAGGTTTTGTCCTATGGAATATGATATGTCCCTGGGAGATCCGATAGGTTGAGCTGTGTGCTTGTAATAAGTCCTGGGATGCTCTTGCGAGGTTTTGCCATGACCACATATAATCTGTCCCTGGGAGATCCTATAGGTAGAGCTGTGTGCTCGTAACAGCTTGGGATGCTCTTGCGAGGTTTTGTGGTGAGGTAACATATAATATGGCCTTGGGAGATCCTATAGGTAGAGCCATGTGCTAGTAACAGTGTGGGATTATCTTTCGAGGTTTTGTGACGCACGTAATAAGTCCTGAGGATTCCACAGTATGGCCAGTGATGACGAAGACCTGCAGGTGGTGGGCCTACATCCAGTATGAAAAAGGACTGGCTCTGTAGAAATTCCTATGATGAGTAGTTAGAGATTGGTTGAGATAGCAGTAGCAGTGACGATGATGATGACGATGATCCCGAGAAGAAGACTTGTCTAGCAGATCTGTGTCAAGAAATACCTTCCTAGTTAAGAGGGAGTGTTGATATATATGTAACTTTGGAATGTATTTCATATATATTTATTGTACCCTTATTAGAGATGTGTTATTCCTCTATAAGGAAGTTTCGTCATGTGGATTGACAAGTGTTGCAAGTGTGTGTACTTGCCGATGGGTTATTAGACCACCATGTGTGGGGTCGGCCCTAAAATATATATTATATTATGGATGTATCTAGATAGACAAGTCGGCCCTATAGTGTAATTGGGAAAACAGGTTAAGTATAAATAGAGATCAGGAGATCTCTATTTGGATCATTCGAAAAGTCACACTTCTCTCACTTAGAAAGTGGTGCACTAGTGAGGAGGAGGATCATTTTCTCTAGGAGACTATCTCAAGTGTATTTTGGTTGTACTTTGGTTGAGCCATTGCTCTCTCTATCTCTGAGGAAGTTGTGGGGTTTTTCACCTTAGGGTTTTCCCCACAGAAACTCTGTGTCTCTTGTCTCTCATGCTTTTGATTCTTGTGATGCTTGTCATGCTTATTGTGATTGTTATGCATTGATATACTGTATATGTTATTCTCTCAGTAAAGATCCAAGAGTATTGTGAATTAATGCTCAAAATTTAACAGCGATATCATTACTTTTGGGACTTGCGCACTTGCCGAGTCTTTAGGTGTGGAATTTGCACATATACTAACTTCAACTGTTGTACCCTTCTTGGAACTTGTGTGCGCTTCAATAACTGAAAGCATATTCTGATTGGTAATACTGGCCCACTTTTAGGAGTGTTTAACCATAAGTCGTTACTTACTGTTTGCACACTCCTGATCTTTGACCATACAATGTTTAGGCTTGCTTGTGCATTCCAAAATATTCTCTTGACATGCCTGCACACTTGTACCTTTGCTTGGTCAACTCCTTGGCTGCTTGTGCACATGTACCTTTGCCCATCCAGTTCTTTGGATGCTACCTTAAGAGAGTATTAATTAGTGGACTTGATAGCTATGTAGGTACCACATGTAGTAGGATACATTACTTATGTACTTCTATGAACTTGATCTACATGATGTGCTTTCCTTATGTGCTTCTTCATACTGGTCATGCATGATGTATCCTTGGACACACATATTCAGATTGGATGCAAATTTTAGATATACTTCTTCAAATTGACATCCATATATATCTAGTGCATATACTTCTTTAAGTTGGCATAATAATGTTGTATCCACTTTGACCTCAATTGACATCAATGACTCAAACTGAATCAATTGAAATCCTCTTTGACATTAGTTGACATCAATGACAACCAAAGTTCAACAATCTCCCCCTTTGGCATTGATGTCAGCACCTTATGAAGCTGTGCATATTTTTCTTGAACTATATGCTTCATCTCTACTTGTCGTAGTGGTCCCCCTGTGTATATTCTACCCTTGATTTATTTGGGCTTTTGAATTCTGCACATAATATTGTCAGTACTTCTTCTTGTTTTTTTTTACTTCTTCACAGGCATCTGATCTACTTCACATGCTTTCACATATACGACATCTGCATGCTTCACTGTATTAATCTGCTTTACACTCTTTCATGTCTGCTGCATCTGCATGCTGTCTCTTCATGCACTGTATTTAGCACCATACTTTGCTGCGTGCTATTTATGCTTTATGATCTTTCACAACTTCTCATGCATTTTTTCTCATGGGCTTCTTTATTTCTTCTCAGTTTCATGCATATTTTCCTTCTTTGACTTCACTTTCAAAGAGGTTCCATTACTTGCGCAATTACTGGTTCTTCGATCATTTTGTTTTGCACCAGCCTTCATTCACTGTTCGGGGATGACTCCCCCTATCTTCATCTTTCATTTCTTTGCTGTAATTCTACATAGATATCCTGCAATTTGCATATTGCTTTCATAATTATCTTTGATTGCTTTTCCTGTATGGGTGCTATCTTCCTTTTGTATCTTGACCTACTGTTCCTGTCACAACACTCATCATCCTTTGTGCAATGGTTCAAGTATACCTCATTTCGTTCCAACAATGCAATGCCAAAATTAATCATTTACCAGTTTTGCACAATCCTTTCCGCTGACTTGACTGTTTCATTTGTCGTATTTACTGCGTTGTGTCCTTTCCTTGTTGCATGTATTATTGTTGCATCCCTTTCCATGGAAACCAAATATTTGGCATGCTCATCCATCAGTTCAACATTAAAGCATATATGATACTCAGTTCGTGTGGGAACAATTACATGTCATCATCGTACTCAAGCTTTTGGGGCAACATCATTCCGTCACATGAAGCAATAGATTGGATTTTCGCTTTTTGTACACCTTTTCAAATCTTATTAAATCCAACATTCAATTTTGGTGATTCCACCACCTTCTTCAACTTGCGCGATATTGAATTCATATCTCATCAAATTAATTTCATGCACGCAAACGTATTCCATTCAATTCTATAAGAGTTCCATGAACAATTCCTGGTTCATCACCTTTTCCACTTTTGCATTTCCATGTCGCATTGCTATCTGGTTCTTCTTCTTTCTTCCAATGGCCTCCTTCTACCAAAGAATGAATACCTCCCTGGAGAATGTGTGACTTGTAGTTCATACACAATAGTCTGAATTCTTACACCCGAGGGTTGACATGGGCGTCTGGAAGCGACAAATGGAGGAAACAGAGTTCCATCGTCAATACACTCAGTCACAGGTGTATCTTGGGCATTCTAAACAACTGACTCATTTGAATCGTCGGCTTGAAAACCTGGAGCACCAGTAGAAACATATTTTGAGTGAACCGTCCTTGTTCTGACCTCAACATACTACACCATTATCGTCTGCAACTCTACAACTCTGCAACTCCTTCCTGTGCATCCTTGTTTAGAGTGTATTGCATTTGTGACGAAAGACTTGGAGCTTTGTCTTGCAAACCAATCAGACACATACATTGAACTTGAATTGTGGCTGTAGATTACTTCAACAACTCAATTTTTTGGTTTTGTTTGTATATGCCTTTTGGCCTCGGCATGGAGTCCTGACTCATGCAATTTTGTAAATAGATTGATTTTGAATATAATAAAATTTATATTTTGCATCAACTCATATATATATTTCAACAATGTTTGCACCTTTTCTTCATTCATATATATGCAAGAAATATTCTTCTGTGTCATAACACTTAATTCAATAATTAATCTGTTCTGCACTCTATCGTATGCAAGATAACTTAACAACAACTAAATGCGTGCATGTATCTGAACTTCCTTTTCTGCGACATTTTCAACTGAATACATAACTATGATGAATACTGCGACAAACACTTTCTTAACCACACACCAAACTTAGCATACCCCTTGAATTCCGAAGATGCATCATGTTGAACTCAAGGGTTACTCAATCCTTTTGAGATTAGTAAGGAGAGAAACAATTGCTTGCTACATTAGATGCACCTGGATTGTCTACATCTTCAACACACTTCTGAGGATATTTCCTTATCCAAACTTTCATGTGCACACTTCTGTCTTGATTCTGCATCAGAGAGTTTTCACTATAGTCCCTTTGAATGTGATTGCCTTTTCACAATAAATATTCATTTGGATAGTTCACCACTCTTCGACAGTACATAGCCTTATGTCCAAAACCATCACATGCATAACATCTCACAGTTTGACAATATTTTGCAATATGACCAAAATGATTGCATCTTGTGCACTTTTTCCTATTGATATTCTTTGGTTAGTATATTGAACATAGTTGTATTTGTTGAAGAAACCATCATACCTGAAAGACTTAACAAGATTGGGGCATTGTCACATACCTTCTTTGATGTTTTTTCATAACCAAGGCTTGTTTTGTCTTCTGGTGGTCTCTGATTGTCTAGGATTTTGTTCAATATTGATGTGCTGTATTTGAACTTGTCTTTTACCTCATCATCAATAATAGACTTGTTGTTTTCGTGATGTGCGCAAATCATTGTGGGATCTTGGACTTGTTTCTTACCCTTCATCTCAACCAATTTGTCTTCTAGACGAGATATCTCTTCATCCTTCTCCTCAAGATGATTTTCCAGCATCCTGATTTTCTGTGCAAATTCTTCTAAGGAAGCTTTCAATGTAGATTTCTCTTCCTCAAGCAATTTGACCTTGTCTTGTGCACAAATCAATTGTATCTCATAGTTGGTTACCTTTTCACGAACTTCTGTGTCAAGCGATTCTTGAAATAACTTGTCCTGTTCTTCATACTTCAACAATTTTTCCTGCAATAAATTATTCTTCTTTCTTGATTTCTTCAAGTCATCCAGGGCACTAATCAATTCTCCTTCCCAGTCAATAGCTGCAGCATTTTCTTCTTCTTCAGATTGACTATCAGTCTTGACCTCTTTAACATGCTTTGGAGATGTAAGTGGATTCAGAGGTGTTTTGAATGATCCATTAAAGAAGTATTTTTCTAGTGATCCTGGTTTGCTTTGCGCAATAGGAGTATTTTTTGAATTGCTCCTCTTCTTTTCATATCTACTTTATTCATCCATAAGAGCCATGAAAAGTACTTCTTTTGGTTCTTCATCACAATCGCTTGCTTCAGATACATTGCTATATTTTTTAGTGTACAAACTCTGCTTCTGCTTTGGAATTCTCCTTTTATTTCCAGGTATGTGTTGAGTGTAAGCATTTCTACATTCATAAGAACTGGATTCTTCCTTGCTGTCACTATCTTCATTTTTTTATGTAAGGACACTTAGAGGCATAATGACCTACTATGCCACATTTGAAACATTTGAAGGGAATCTTGTTCTTGTACTTACCTCTTCCTCTTTTCATCTTTCTAACAAATTTTGATTCCTCATCATTTGACTCATCGCAACAATCCTTGTCATGATCATGCTTGTCCTTCCCGGTAGATTTAAAAGAGGCTTCCTTTCTGATGGGAGTCTCTTTCTTAGTTCTCATCTCATATGTAGTCAAAATCCCCTAAAGCTCGTCCTTTGTTAGATCTTCAATATTAGCTCTGTCTTCCAATACAGATACCTTTGCATCAAACTTTGAGGGAAGAGTTCTTAGTATCTTTTGTACAACAAATTCTTCTTCCAAAGTGACCCCGTAACTCTTGATAACATTAACTATCTCATCAAATCTTAAGAAATAAGAGGTAATGTTCTCTTCATCTTTCATTTTCAAAGATGCGAATAAACCAGAGTAGTTCTGCAACTTTTCTTTCTTTATGTTCTCGTCACCTTCATAGACACCTTTGAGTTTGTCCCGAACATCCTTGGCTAATGCGCAGTGCATAAACTTGACAAACTCATTACCAGTCAAACCACAAAGCAATGTGTTTATCGCTCTTGCATTGCATTCATATATTCTCCTCTATACTGGATTAACTAGTACTACTATTGGGACATTGTAACCATCAATAACGAACTTCTAGACATCTGCTCTTAGTGATTGCAGATATACTTCCATCCTGACCTTCCAGAAGATATAGTTGGTGCCATCGAACCTTGGTGCTCTGTTAGTTGAAATACCTTCCTGCTTGTCCATATCTGCGCAAGGATCTATCTTGCAGATGTTAATATATGACTGAAGACACTCGCTCTGATACCAATTGTTGGAATCAATTTAATACTGAGAGGGTGGTGAATCAGTATTAGCGCAGTTATTATCAAATTTTACCTTCATTAACAGATTAGTCTTTAACTCAATATTTATATTTAATTATGCATCCAACATAAATAAAAAAATTCATCCACATATGCACCAAGACAAAGTCAACACAGAACACACATAATTTTGACGTGGAAACCCAAATGGGAGAAAACCACAGAAAGCTCTTTTGTAATGAAAATAATACATTCAAGGAAGCACCGACTTCCTGTATTTACTAGCACCATCTGGAAGGAGGCACCGACCCCTTGGTTTTACAGGCACCGACCTACAGTAAGCACCAACTCCCTATGTTATCCAGTATCGACTAGAAGGAGGATACAACCTCCTGCTCCTTGCCCCGTCCTGCCGCTCAAATATCCAAAATAATATTCCGTCTTACTGATATTTCAAGTTGCGCACACTTTTGATCTTCTATAGTTCATTGTGTTGTGTGCCACCTTCATATGCATATGATTCTTTGTCACTGTGCTGCATACATCACTTGAATTCTCATTCCACTTAATTCTTCACTTTTGTTGATGACTTGCTTCATGTACTGTGTGCTTATGATCCTGTAGTCTATGCTAGGGTTCACTTTTTCCTTATGCTACTACGCAATTGCACTCACCAACTGACACTATGCTTTCAATTGATAGTTTGATGTTTTGAGATTATGCATCAGTATTGGATAGAATTGTGCACTTACTTTGATGTTTCCATTCTATTTAAGTGCCATAGTCTTTTAGACAATCCACGACATGCTGTGCATCATATGATTCGTCCTTTCGGTTTAATGCACTTGCCTTAGATTATCCTCATCATGATGCGCCTATAAGATTCTGCTGTTGTTTTGTCATTGTGCATCTAATGGACTTATTTACTTCGCACACTTCACTTCAACATTCATGCATCAACCAAACTTCTGCGCATCTTCTGATATACTTCAGTTTTGTCTCTACACTTCTCTCTTACATCATATGTGACTATCTGCATGCTACCAACACTATTGTCATTCGGTCCTCTTGCACCTGCGCATACTTATATGATTATGCCTTTCAATATTTGCGCATCCATCAAATATTTACAACATCATTCTGCGCGTTCCATCAGTAAATCATTCTGCTGCATGTGCACACTCGGCTCCTTGCTAGATCATGCTATTCTATCCTCGATCCCTTGATGCCTCGAATATAAATCTGTATCTTCCGCTTGAATATCTATAGCCTTGCCATCAAGCTTACTTTAGATTTCCAACTTGCATCTCTATTTATACATGTCCTGCATGGATTGTATGTCCACAAGTTGGTCGTGGCATTCCTTCTTCCTTACTTCAAGAATTATGTCTATGCCACATGTCATCTTCTACACTGCTGATATGTCATCATTTGTGGGTATTGTGCATCCATGTTCCATGACTTAGTGGAACTTTCACCTCAGCGTTGTAGTCTTGCGCTCTCAATGTACCATTTCTTTGTATAATTTGCGCAACCATCGTCCTCAACTTGGTGGGACTTTGACCTCATTTTGTGCTTTTGTCATGCCATCTCTTGTAGAACTTGTGCATACTTGGTCCTTGACTTAGTAGGACTTTAACTCTTGCGGTATCATCACTTGTGGGACTTCACACTTTCTGAGTCTTTATCTGTGGAATTTGCACATATACAAACTTCAACTGCTGCACCCTTCTTGGAACTTGTGCACACTTCAATAACTGAAAGCATCTTCTGTTGGTTTAAGACTTGTGCATTTTCAAGACTTTTTAACCATAAGCCGTTGTACTTGCTACTTGCGCACTCCCGATCTTTGACCATACAATGTTTAGTATTTCTTGTGCATTCTAGAATCTTCTCTCGACATGCCTGCACACTTGTACCTTTACTTGGTTAACTCCTTGGCTACTTGTGCATATGTACCTTTGTCCATCCAGTTCTTTGGCTGCTACCTTGAGAGAGTATGACTTGGTGGACTTGATATCTGCGTATGTACCGCATGTAGTAGGATACATTAATTATGTACTTAAGTTGAACTGGATCTACATGATGTTCCTTCCTTATGTGCTTCTTCATACTGGTCATGCATGATGTATCCTTTGACACACATATTCAGATTGGATGCAAATTTTAGATATACTTCTTTAGACGAGAATCCATATCTATCTAGCGTATATAATTTTTCAGAGTGGCTTCCATATATTTCTTTAAGTTGGCATAAGAATGTTGTATCCAATTTGACCTCAGTTGACATCAATGAGTCAAATTGAATCAATTGACATCCTCTTTGACATTAGTTGACATCAATGACAACCAAAGTTCAACACCGGAATTGCACTTAGAATCCTCTGATGGAATGTTACATCACATAAAGACTATTGGTATATTTAAAGAAAGATCAAGACCAAAATATAAACTAGATCAATCATGCCACAAATGTATCATTGTTTTGATTATGCCAAAAAATTCTAATTAGCACTGAAAACTAACTCAAAAATCAAATTAAAACCAACAGACTATCAAGACACAAGACAAATGGATGAACTTTAAGATCATGAAAATAATTGAAGTATATGGGCCATTCTTTTGCCACCTTCAGTAAAATATTGCTCTCAACAAAAGGATTCAACCCTAATGTAATTCATAAATGAATGGAAAGAATAATGTAATATCACATTGAGATCAAGAGAAAACCTTTATTAGAAATGCCTCTCTATTCTTTCATGCCCTTGTACTTTGTTATCTTCTCCTTTTATTCTTGAATGAGGTAGTTCAAGTAGTTAAACTACTTTTTAGTTAGAATGCTAAATAATAACATGTTTAGGACATGTTTATTTACATATGATAAAGGTAATTTTACCATAATAATCAATAGGTGGGACTCCCTAGTGGCTCCTTTATTATTTTTATTTCCATATTCCCCTTGTCCCCCCATAAATTAAATAAATATACCATGCCATCTCATCATTACCATGAAACTTATGCAATATAATCATTTAAAAACAAATATACCCAAAATAACACTCGTGCCTCGAGAAATATCATAAATATGCCAAAAATAATTCCATTTGTCTTCTGTCTCAAAGTATAGTTATAATATGTTCAAAATTCAAAATAAAATAAAGTGCCATCATATCATAAACTTCAAAAAGCATACTTCTTGTGGGAGGCTATTCCTCCCTACTCACTTCCCTGAGATGCTGTTGCCTTGTGTACTTGTTTACCTGCCTTGGCAGATTTCTTATCATTTTTTGTTGACACTTTAGGGTGATTCCTCTTGCTTAATTAATACCTTGGAGTAAAAGAGGATGATAAGTAACTGAATGGGAGGAGTCTTATGGAGAAATAGACTTGGGTGAAATGGCATGTTGCTTGCCTTTACTAAGATCATGTTGAGGAGATGGGGCTTTGAACTTCTCTGAGAGTTGAATTAGATGAACTTGGGAAGCAATTGAGTCAATTCGTTGAATAAGCCATTTAGGAGGAAGTCAAGGAAATGGTAATGAGAAAGTAGGCTAACAATTAAAATCGGATGGATGATTAGGAATGACTTCATTCCAACCATAGTTAACTAGAGGTTCAAGCTGCAAGGAAATATGAAGATGCATAGGAATGTCAACAATGTTGGGGGAAGGTTACAATGGGGGTCTAACTGATAGTAGAGGAAGTTGCAAATGACCTTGATTAGTCAAATTCATGATACCAATGTGTAGGAGTTGATTAAACTCCTTGGAATCAACATCAAAATGAATAGAAAACCTTAGTATTTTCTTTCTCCCCATATGCCAACCAACTTGTTTCGTTGTGTTCCAATTACCTTTGTTTCCTCTTTTAGATCTATTACTTCCACGACTGAAAAATCTCATATAAATAATCATGAAGAACAGATTAGTATATGCCAATACAACAAGAAGTAAAATATCAAATACAATTTGCTCAGGCATAATTTAAAAATGGATCTGCATCAATTAGCACTCAAGTATGTAAACAGTCAGGGAAGAGGTGAAAGGAACCTAACATCTAACCATAGATTCTGGTTTAAACATCTCTCAAACTTCACATCACTTATTTCTTCATAAACTGATATTCTTTTAGAACATCCGGAGATATAATGTAATTGGGAAAGATGAGGGGAATTGTACGAGCAATGTAAACAAATGGCATGAATGAGTGATATACGTTCATATATACAACACATTTCAAATCAATTTCCCATCCCCTTTTTATGCCCAAAACAACACAAGCTATGCTATCATTGATTTGATTTCAATCACCGTCCATAATATATATCAACTAGAGTCTCCCTAAAATCTCCTTTAATTGATAACCGGTTTCATTATGCCCAGAAACAAATGGATAGACATTTGTTGCAATTTCAAAATGGAGCCAACAGTGCAACATTTCAAATACAAAAGCTACATTCAATTGTAGAATGTTCCTCTCTTTTGACCATTTATTCATTTCATATTGGCTTTCAAAAATTGGCAGGTAGTCCCAATTAGATTCAGCAAAAAAAATCACAAAACCCAAGCTTCAGATCACGCTTTACTTTTACATAGATTCGTTTTTCCATCCAAATAAATGCTGAAAAGTCACAATACAAATATATATATATTTTCTGAAACAGAACTCATGTCTTTGATTGCATGCAAGACATAGATCCTTGTATCACCTTCAAATTATTTCCATATGCAATTAGTATGACTTTGTTCCCAGAGTTTTCGGACAATCACATTGATAAAATAATAATAGAGTCGCATTAATCTACTCAACTATTGAAAGACAATCAAGGCAAATTCTCAAAATTATAGTTCCCTTCAAAGGAAATTATCGTATGATAACAAACATTTTGTATGGAATGTGGGATAGTGCATCGAAACAATCACCAACCAAGAAAAGTTTGGATGCAAACTTAACTTCCAGTAATCATAAAAGCATCATTAACCTGGGCAAATTCTTCAACGATTTCCCTTGCAATAGATATGTCGAACAAATAAAACTTGATCTTGAAATCATAACCATATGCTTTGCTCTTTAAACTGTAGATTCAAAACCTAAAAAAAAATCATAAAACATAACTAGATGCCATACCCAAATGATGATGGGTTGTCATTTGCAGTCATATCTTCAGAGAGAAATGTGGGTAAAAGCTTAATCTAAAGTAGACTGTTCATGCCCACAAGGGTCTTTAGACAATAAAAACTATCATTTGCTTCAGAATTCCCTGCGCTCAAGGCTAGACGTGGAGCATATGCTTGAATAGAGAGAAAACAACTCATGCTCCCAGAAGTTGGTTTAGTTTTGAGCTAAAATTATATTGACTAGGGTTTTAAGCTTCAAGAAGAGTGACTCGTATCAAGAGGTGAACATGTTGCATGCAACGTATAGTAACATGTGAAGGTCAAAACTTGTGTTTTCTCGTATGTAATTGAGTTTTATGACTAGGCATGGAGCCTTATGCTAAAATGATTTATACAATTCCACTCAAATTGCAATCAAGAGGTAAGCCACAATCAAATTAGCACCAAGAGGGTGTCTACAAGGTTCGAACTAGGTGTCTTTAAAATCATAAAACAATACTTTTACCACTATACCCAGGTAGCTTAAGAGCTGAGAAATTCTTTGAGCTTTTAATCATCCAAGTGACAAGGGGAAAGGGAGGACATACAGAGAACCACTCTACACAGATCCATTAATAATTTATAACTCCAAATGAATGCATTTGATAGAAAAAGGCCGATATATTACATACCTTCTTAATCTCTTCAAATATCCTTGAAAAATTGGTGCAAACAGTTACAGAAACTACTAAGGCTGATCTTTGAAATCAAACTGGAAGCCCAAAATGACTTACAACTCAAGTGAACAATGAAATGCCAAATACAAAGGTGATGAATGCAGGACTAAGGCGTTAAAGCCCACGTCCTTGCAAATTAATGCAGGGTGAGTTGCACATTGCCAACCCTAGCCTCGTTAGCTTCCACTTTCCAAACAACCACTAGATCAACCAATTGTTGAATTCCAAGTGATCAAGTTTCACATGCTAGGGAGGCTCATTTAATGTCCATCACGATTATCACCCAAATGACGGCTTGGGAGTAAGAAATCATTAATTAGAAAAATCAAACCAAATCTATAGATTATAGCTCCAAATCAACTCATTCCATTGTTCAATATACACTTTACACATGAATATACCATATGTAATGCGTGTTTACATCCTTGGTATTGATAGGGCCATATCACTTCGTAATATATAAACTCAAACACATTATATATATAGTGATATGAAAGTTGTATACCCTATGTTATATTGGTATATCGTGGACCTCGCATGTCAACAAACCACTCGAGAATAATGTAGGCCCTCAAATTTTTTATACAAATATTGTTGCAAACCTTTGTCTTGACAATGCAATATTTTCCATATCATGTGAACTTTAGCTATATAGGAAAAACATTTTTTTGTGTTGCATCTCTTAACTTGATCATGTAGTGAAAGCATTTGAAAATTTCATGATAGCATCCTCAACCTAAGTAGAAAAACATGCCTCATAATCATACTGTCAAATAAGATGTAGTCGCTATTGAACATGACTATAAGTCATTGTACTCATTTCTTAGCAGAATAGTGTCCATTCACATGCTTTCAATTCAAGAATATTTGAAAATTAACATCTTTCTCTTCTCTTTTTAGGGGGTCCCACCTACTAATCATATATTATGGTAATAGAAATTTAATATGCCTCGCACAAATTTGCAGACTATAATTAGTGGCGAATTTATGAGTCAATTGGGAGTATCGAAAGAGTCATGTTGAGGTTAATGGGAAGAGATTAGAGAGGTACTGGTCATACTACCTTGCACCCTAGAATAGTTGTGATGCTCTGTTTTATTATCAAGGAGATTATAATCAAAATAAATGTGTAAGAAACTACACAAAACTACAAAATATGGTGAGTCCGTTATTCCTATGTTTTTATGTGTATGTTTTAATTTTTCAACTATTAGTAGTTTGTGTATTTTTTTGGAAAACTAGTACTACATATATTATACAAACAAAATATGTACAAATAGAGAAGTAATTTCCTTATTGCATCCACACTACATGTTAAAGTTGTGAAGAAATGCCATACTATTGAGGCTTTCACAATTTTTTTTGTACACATTTACTTTGTTAATAGAGATCGTTTAGTTTTCTTCTTGATGTTGGTCCTTGAAATATCAACAATTTATTCTCGTACTTGTATATTATTTTACTTCCTTTTATTCCAAATAGTTGGTGTAGCAACATGACATTGCGATAGTCTATAAGGTGGTCATTTGAATGACCAAGTAAAATAACATTTATGAACTATATTGTTTATCACTAGAATCTTATAAAGTCTTGAACAAACTAGAGATGGAGTTTCTCAACATTTCATTCAAAAGGAAATAGGATTCAAAAATCATACAGTGAAATTAGGCTAACAACAAAGGCTTATAAAATAACATTTTTATGTTGAAGCAATATGACTAGTGAAAAGTGACATTTCTTATGTATGTATGTGAAACATTTGGTGCATTGAGGATTTAATTGGAGGGTAGGATTTGAGGTATTGAATTAGTAAATATTCAAACATGGATATATTATAGAATACCATCTATGTCAAATATAACCTTAGAAACATAACGTGAATTATCATCTTGCACACTTTAACTCATCACGAGTGTCACCTTTTGCAACACTACTATTGAACATGAAGACACCACCAAAATAACCTATACAAATACATTCATCTTGGTGTAACTAAGGTTTAGATTGCAGTTGCATTGTGTTTATATTTATGGCATAGCTCAGATACTTCCATTGTAAGCCTTTAAAATCGCAAAGGGATTATGAACTTAGATAAGAGGACACACTTTTCTAATTAATGGGATATTGACTATACACTTAAATAGAGTCCTATTCTCTCAACCATCCATACAAATCCCAAGTGGTACACTATAGGGTTTGCTGCATTTGCATAAATGCATGCGTACAAGGATTTGGTTGTACTTTCTTCACAACCATTGAAGTTTAGTATCCCTATCAAATTTGTATGGTGAAGGTTAACAACTATCATCATCATCATATCATATATATACATTGACTCAACCATTGAAGTTTAGTCTCCCTATCAAATTTGTATAGTTAAAGTTAAAAACTATCATGATCATCTCATATATATATTATTGTATGGTTAAAGTTAAAAATTATCATCATCATCTCATATATATATATTATTGAGATAAAATTAAAAAATTCAAAACTTATTAGATTTTATTAGAAGTTTTGAATACACCATTTATAAATATTAAACAATTTTAATTACTTAATGCAATAATTTTATGACTAAACTAATTTACATTATATCAATTACAATTTCTAGAATAAATAAATAATTAAATAGTTATATGATAGAAAAATAAAAATAACATTGAATTATATTTTAGATTTTATATCACTAAAATATAAATTATATTTTTTTTAAATAATTTTTTTTTTAAGTTTAAAGAATTTAAATTAGTTAAATATAAATATAAATATAAATGTTCAATTATATATACTCATCATAAATTATCATAATTGTTTAATAATTTATTTTTTATTTTGAAAATAAAAAATACTATACTAATATCTTTTAACCTAATATAATTATTTAAAATACAAATTTCATTTTTCAACTATATAAATTCATCATAAATTATCATAATTTTTTATTTAAAAAATTAAGAAATATTATCCTAATATCTTGTAACCTAAATATAATTATATTGTTTAAGGGATTCCATTATTATTTAAATTATCATAATTTTTTTTTTATTTTAAAAATAAAGAAATATTATCCTAATATCTTGTAACCTAATTATAATTATATTGTTTAAAAGATTCCATTATTATTTAAGGAATTAGGCATAATATTAAAATGTTAAATCCCATCTTGTAACCTAATTATAATTATATTGTTTAAAAGATTCCATTATTATTTAAGGAATTAGGCATACTATTAAAATGTTGAATCCCATGTGGGTCACAATATCTTTCACAATTACAAATTATTGATAAATAACTTGTATCATTAATGTGAATGATTTACATATAAAATTTATTTGAGCAAAGTGGAAATGGGGATTTTGAAAACAAATTATCCTCATAATGTGAACCAAATAAATATTCAAATAATGTATAATACCTACAAAAATACAAATCTTACTTTATTAGGAAGCTTTTAGTAATTTGGCAATAACATTTCACTACCATTTAAATATCTTCAAAATAATTATATATTATATATGATATGATTTTTTTTTCTTAATATTATGTATAAATAGTTTTTTATTTTCAAAAAATAGAAAAGTAATTTTTTGAACTTGAAAAACATTTTTTGTAAATTTGTTACATGTTTTTGCGATCTATTTTTCCACTCTTTGGAATTAGTTGAAAAAATATTGAAGAGTAAATTTTTTTTATTAACCCAAAAAAATCTTTTGATACATTTCTGAAGGTAATAATTTGTTATGTGGCCATTTTGAATTAAAAAATCATATTTAACAATGTTAATACTCTCTTAAAGATGTTTCTATAAGACTTTTCTACTCTCTAGCTAGCCCTTGAATCACTACATAGTCTCTCTATAACTTAAACACATTTGGTCTTCAATTGGGATATTGGTGCTATTATGAGTTTTTATACAAAAATGATGGATCTTGGGGTCTTGAACATGGTAAGGGGAGGAAATAAAGAACCTGAATATATAAATAAATATTTTAAGTATCTTTTCCATGATCGTTGCCTCAAATCACCACTCATTCTAGATCAAATCTTTGACCTTTAAGTGGGATATGGGACTTGATATTGGATTTTATATATGGTATGGATATCAAGATATTGAAAATGGTTGAGGGAGGAAAAAAAGATGTAGATGATCCAAATGAATCTTACAGGGCTTAAGGGACAAAACCAAGTCTTGAACCACTACACATTCCATTTACAAGAGATCTTTCTAAGTAGGATATGGGTACCATTAGGATATTTTTTTCAAAAGTTATATGTCTTGGATCCTTGACCATGGTCATATGGGACACTTTACATGGTTTTCCATATTAGAGATGGTTATTAGGACACTGCCCATGGTCCAAGGATTAAATAAAATGTCTTGTGGACTAAAATATGTTTTTATGGTTCATGAACCATGCATAGGGTCCAGAACCACCACACAATCCATAAAGGGAATCTTAATCCCAAAAGTATAATGTGGACACCATTATAATGTTTGTCCCACTAGTAATTGGTATCCGGGTCTTGATCATGGTATATTGATGAATGATAGCATCTTAGGGCCTAGAAATAGTTTTAGGATTCATGGGCCATGCAAATAGGACTTGTAAAGGGAGCCTTTAACACATGTAAGTGTAATATGGACACCATTATGAGGTTTTATGCATTAGATATCATTTTGAGGCCCCTGTAAAGTGAATGTTTAACCTACAAGTATCATATGTACATCATTACACAGTGTTGTGTATTAGTGATGGATCTCGAGGCCTTGATGAGTTTTGTGTGTAAAAGCAATGATTCTAAATGCTGGAAAATATTTTTTTCTCTTTTGAAATATTTTTTTTTATGGAGAAATGAAGATGTTGACCCCTTTAAAATTTTTTCCAATTGTCCAAATAACTACAAAAACCTCAAAGTAAAAAGTTATGATAAAATTGTCTTCCTTAGAGGCTGAAATTTGTGAAGGGGTCTAAATTTTGTATTTATTATATTTTAATGCATTCATGTGTGTGGATATATAAGACACGTGTGTGATAATTTGCAGGGATCTAGCAACTGTAACAAACTCACAATCTAACTCTCAAGATTATTTGCAAAGAAGAAGAAGCATGCATTCAATAATCACTCACAAACACAGAATAATGGACAATGTCAATATCATACAATGAATAATGAATGTAGAGAATGTGTGACAATAATCAATGATGAGGCATCATATAGGATTCAAATTAGCCAAGTAGGGCATTTGAATTTGAGTTCAAATTCTAGCATGAATAACTATGGAGACATCATCCAGTCAGTAGTATCAATCATAAATGGTAAGAGTCAGTCAAGTGTGACCAACTGAGTCTAACAGAACCATCTAGCCATAAATAAGGGAATGGAGACTCCAAGGTGGGTGCATGAGGTTGTCTAACTCAAAGTCTAGGGCATTTGAATTTGAGTTCAAATTCTAGCATGAATAACTATGGAGACATCATCCAGTCAATAGTATCAGTCATAAATGGTAATAGTCAGTCAAGTGTGTCTAACTGAGTCTAATAGAACCATCTAGGCATAAATAAGGGAATGGAGACTCCAAGGGGGGTGCATGAGGCTGTCAAATAGTCAAGTGGAACTCCAGAACTAGATAACTAGAAGCTACAAGTAGTCAGTATGATCAATCAATGGAAGAACTACTCAATCAATGCAATAACTGAATGATAACTCCTGGTAGGTGAGATAAGGCGCCCTAACTGAGTGATAACTAGTGGTAGGTGAGCAAAGGCACCCAAACTGGCTATGGTAGGTGGGAAAGGCGCACTTGCCATGCATAGAAGTCAAAGAGGGTGCATTAGGTAGGTAGGAGGCCAAATGTGGGCTGTAGATAGGCTCTGGAGAGCTAGAAGCAAGCTCTAGGTGCTAGGAGACCACCATGATGATGACTGGATGCATGCAGTGGCATGCAAAATATAAAAATGATGGTGTGAATATTCCAACACTCCCTGCAAGCTATACTATGAGGAAATAACTGAAATCTAAAAAATAGGGCTCTGGTGACTGAGACCAAAGGTCACCCCGTACAATCAATCTAAATAAACTAAGTGAGGAAAGAGGGAAAACCCAGTGGGAAGAAATCCCTCCCTCAAAATAGATTGAAGGATGTGAAAATAACATATCATCTCTCACCCCTGAAGGATGTAAGTGTCCTTCTTTTCAAAAGAAGGGTTGATCGATCCAAAATGGATCAGTAATGTGAGAAGGATGAAACCTTCCATTCTGAAAATCTGATCTGGTTCTTCTATGATCATGTGGATCATCAACCAAACCACCGAAAGATCGGAGTGTAGTAGCTTCCCATCGAGAAAGAGGAGGAATATCAGGTGAGAGATCTTCGGGTTCTTGTGGATTTGGATCTCCCATTCACTCATCTTCATCATTAGTTGCTAGACCTTTAGGTTTTTGTGGATCTGGATCTAGCATTCCATCATCATCTCCATCTTCAGATTCTGAATCATGTGAAGATGTATCTACAACTAGATCATCATCATATCCAAACTTTGAATCTGAAATCTCATGAGGAGAAGCAAGTAGAACTGGCTCATCATCACATACAAACTGTGAATCTGAAATCTCATGTGAAGAAACATGTGAAGCTGATGTCTCATACTCCAAATCTGAACTATCATGTGATGGGGATTCCCTCTCTTGAAACTCATCATCACTCTCAAACTCTGAATCTGAAAGCTCATGTGAAGAAGCAAGTGAAACTGGCTCATCATCACTTCTAAACTCTGAATTTGATGAAGTGGGAACATCATGAAATTGCTTCTGAAGCTGCATGTAGATCTCTGATATCTCCCTTGAGCCATCATAGGTGATATTTTTACCAAAAGAACTAGAATTTGATGATGGATCTTCAACAATATCACTAGTGGATGTAGTAGTGATGGCCCTTTTGGCTATAGGAGTTGAACCAATAGGTGCTAGATCTTCAGGTTCTTGTGGAGCTGGATCTAGCATTCACACTTCTTCAAGAGTCCTCTTTTTCTCAATCTTCTTAGATCGATCCTTGCCTTTCAAGCAACCTTTGTAGGTACCATGAGAAATCTTGTCTCTTAGAAGACCATCAACCACATTTTGAGCTAGCTTGTAGTTGAGATGAGATAGTCTACTCTCTTCATGTGCATGAGAGCGAAGAGCAGACTCCTTTGAGAGAGGTAAGAAGTGTGAAAACTCATAGAGTTTTGTCTCATGATTTGCAACTCCTTTTGCAATGATTTCCCCTGAAACCATGTGTTGTACCTCAACTTCATTTGGAGAAAAGGTCTCTCTTTTGGGCTCTCCAATATGAGTCATTTGATATACTGAAAGAACATTAGCTGCAAGAGAAGGAACATAAAGCACATCAGAAAAATAACCATGGTCAAGATAGATTCTTCCAATCCCCTGAGAGGAGACTTCTGAATCATTGCCCAATCTGATGGAAGGGATAACTGAGCTTTCAAAACTGGAGAAGAGATCTTTGGAGGAAGACATGTGTCTTGATGCTCTTGAATCTATGATGAAGGAAGAATATGTTGATGCTCTTTCCATGAGGGCATGACATCTTTCTCTGTCTTCAGATCTAGAAGGTTCAATATCAGGATCTTTCTTCCTTATACATGCAGGTACAAGAAGATTGTTCTTCTCAAGTAACTGAGTCATCAAATCTATAGTCTTCTTCATGCAAGTAATCTCATGATGGAATCCTCTACGACAATATGTGCACTTGGATCTTTCCTTTTGAGAATGCTTGGTATTCCTTGATTTCGAAGCCCTATATGACTGATATGGACTATGTTTAGGCTTTGTATCATTCAATATCTTATCATAAATATTTTTCTTGTCTTTACCATTTGCCCTTTTGGCCTCAGTAGCTGTAAGGGTCAAATCCAACTTGGGTTTGATAATTCCCATAGAGATTAACTTCTCTTCCTCTTGAGTAAGAGATTGGATGAAGTCACCAAGTGAGGGAAACTTCCATTTTGGAATGAACATCTTAGATGACTGGAAAGTAGAGACAAAAACTGAGTAGTTTGCAACCCAACTTTGAGAGAATGGAAAGTATAAACTGCTTGTCTTCTTTCACTATCTCATATCTTTTCAACTGTGATATCAAGCTTTTGAAATTGGTGAGGAAGGCATTGATAGATTCGAAACTGCCAGGACTCAAACATATGAGCTCATTCTCCAATTTGTGTCCTTTTATATCATATTTCAGTCCAAAAAGGGATTCGAGGTTGTCCCAAACCTCTTTAGGAGATGTAAGATTGATTACATGGAAGTGAAGATCTTCAGAAATTGAGAGAAGGAGGAGACCAACTGCTTCATCAAGCCTGTCCAAGTACTTGGACTTTTTAACTGCACTGAGAGGTTCTACCATCGTTCCGTTGAGTAGTCGGGTGAAGCTCTTGGATCTCATGAAGAGAGCCATCTTGGATTTCCACTCAACATAGTTGGAATATGTGAGCTTTAGATCCATCTGAACAGATAAATTCGAATAGTTGAAGAAGATTCTGAACGAGTGAATATGCCTGCAAAACAAGAAGAGTTTTTGCTGATGGAGAATGCTACACTTCAACTGAACACTACCTTTTGAACATTAAGCACATAGACTAAGTCCTTCACACTTGGATAGACCTCACTATATTTATCCAATGAATTCAAGTAATAGCACCAGGATTTGCTATGGAAACTCAGAGGTTTCTGGTGCTCAAGTGAAAGATAACTGCTCAAAGAAATGCTGCAACTGCTACTGCTGCAACTACTGCAATGGATGCAATTTGAATAATTGTTGACTTCTCTAATACCATGTGATAATATGCAGGGATCTAGCAACTGTAAAAAACTCACAATCTAACTCTCAAGATTATTTCCAAAGAAGAAGAAGCATGCATTCAATAATCACTCACAAACACAGAATAATGGACAATGTCAATATCATACTGATACGAACCGTTACACCAAAACCTCGAGGTGTTAGTGAAGGTCGCCCACTAGGATCTCAACATCCCACCACGCTCCACAGTCCAGAATTTGGGCTGGATGTGCGCCCGTACGGTGGTGTCCCCTTTGAGCCGTACGAGCCTCGGGCGAACACTGCAATGCCGACGTTGCCACCCGCTCTGTGACTTGAACCTGGGTGGAAGCTCTGATACCAAATGATACGAACTGTTACACCAAAACCTCAAGGTGTTAGTGAAGGTCGCCCACTAGGATCTCAACACATACAATGAATAATGAATGTGTTACAATAATCAATGATGAGGCATCATATAGGATTCGAATTAGCCAAGTAGGGCATTTGAATATGAGCTCAAATTCTAGCATGGATAACTATAGAGACATCATCCAGTCGGTAGTATCAGTCATAAATGGTAAGAGTCAGTCAAGTGTGACCAACTGAGTCTAACAGAACAATCTAGCCATAAATCAGGGAATGGAGAATTCAAGGTGGGTGCATGAGGCTGTCTAACTCAAAGTCTAGCTTGGATAACAATGAAGACATCATCCAATCAATAGTATCAGTCATAAATGGTAATAGTCAGTCAAGTGTGTCTAACTGAGTCTAACAGAACCATCTAGGAATAAATCAGGGAATGGAGACTCCAAGGGGGGCGCATGAGGTTGTCAAATAGTCAAGTGGAACTCTAGAACTAGCTAACTACAAGCTACAAGTAGTCAGTATGAGCAATTAGTGGAAGAACTACTCAATCAATGCACTAACTGAATGATAACTCCCGGTAGGTGAGATAAGGTGCCCTAATTGAGTGATAACTAGTGGTAGGTGAGCAAAGGCACCCAAACTGGCTGTGGTATGTGGGAAAGGCGCACTTTCCATGCAAAGAGGTCAAAGAGGGCTCATTAGGTAGGTAGGAGGCCAAATGGGGGATGTAGATAGGCTCTGGAGAGCTAGAAGCAAGCTTTAGGTGTTGGGAGACCACCATGATGATGACTGGATGCATGCAGTGGCATGCATGCATGCAAAATATAAAAATTATGGCGTGAATATTCCACCACCCCCTGCAAGCTATACTATGAGGAAATAACTGAAATCTAAAAAATAGGGCCTTAGTGACTCACCCCGTACAATCAATCTAAATAAACTAAGTGAGGAAAGAGGGAAAAACCAGTGGGAAGAAATCCCTCCCTCAAAATAGACTAAAGGATGCTAAAATAGCATATCATCTCTCACCCCTGAAGGAGGTAAGTGTCCTTCTTTTAAAAAGAAGGGTTAATCTATTTGAAATGGATCGGTAACATGAGAAGGATGAAACCTTCCATTCTGAAAATCTGATTTGGTTCTTCTATGATCATGTGGATCATCAACCAAACCACCAGAAGATCGGTTTGTAGTGGCTTCCCATCGAGAAACAAGAGGAATATCAAGTGAGATATCTTCAGGTTCTTGTGGATCTAGATCTCCCATTCACTCATCTTCGTCATTAGTTGCTAGACCTTCAGGTTCTTGTGGATCTGGATCTAGCATTCCATCATCATCTCCATCTTCAGATTCTGAATCATGTGAAGATGTATCTACAACTAGCTCATCATCACATCCAAACTCTGAATCTGAAATCTCATGGGGAGAAGCAAGTAGATGTAAGGCACCTGCAACAATTAATTAACAAGAATACGCGAAATAGCAGAAATGACAGAACTCAGAATCACTTTTGTATTGATCACAGGCCACTTCGAGGGGGCAACCTCCTTTGAGCAAGCTCAATACAAATAACTTCACAGTGCCTTCATAGGTCTCAACACACACTTATATACTAATTCTAGGTGCCAATACTATGGGTCGAAACCATGGGCCGTTACAAACTATGGATCACAATACTACGGGCGACTTACAAAGCATATGCGCCAACAATAATAACACAAACTATTGATCAACAAATACTACGGGACGACTTACAAAGCATATGCGTCCAACAACAACCTACTAACAAAGTAAAGACATGGGTTCCTAACATCCCCTCCCCCTTAAAAAAAGCTTTGTCCTCAAAGCTTTAGATGTGGAAATTGTTGTTGAATCTGAAGGAGTGGTTCCCATGTAGCATCCTCGGGTTGCATGCCATGCCACTGAATTAAGACCTATGTGATAGAGCAAGAGTGAAGCTGACACGTGCGCCGATTGAGGATGGCCTCTAGCTCCAAAAGGATGGATCCTTCATTATCCAGTTCGGGTAAAATAATTTGGCCGCTGATGTTGGTGCCAAGAACTTTCTTCAGACAAGAGACATGAAAGACTGGATGAATGCGGAAAGAAGGAGGAAGTTCCAATTTATAAGCAACAGACCCAATCTGCTGAAGAATCCAATATGGCCCATAGAACTTTGGAGCGAGCTTATGACGCCCTTTGAGTTTCAAGGAGGATTGTTTGTACGGCTGAAGACGAAGAAAAACCATATCGCCAACTTGAAAAGTGTGCTCCGAACGGTGCTGATCAGCTTGTTGCTTCATGCGATTTCTTTCCATGTGAAGATTGTCCCGCAAAATGCAAAGAATCTGATCGCGGTTGCGAAGGACCGTGTCAACTTCCTGAACTGGTGAACTGGTGGGGGTGTATGGGAGAAGAGCTGGAGGTGCCTGACCATAGACTGCTTCATATGGGGTCATTTTAGAGGCAGTGTGGTAAGAGGTATTGTACCACCATTCAGCGAGAGGGAGCCACTTTGCCCACTAATGTTGTTATTCCGAGGTGAAGCAATGAAGATAAGTTTCCAAGCATTTATTGACAATTTCAGTCTGACCATCTGTTTGTGGGTGATACCCTGAACTCATCTTCAGTTTGGTGCCAGTGTGGCGAAATAGTTCTGTCCAAAAATGACTAGTGAAAGTCGCATCATGATCCGAGACAATGGAAGAAGGGATGCCATGAAGACGAAAGATCTGGTCCATAAAAATTTGAGCGACAGAGGAGGCTGTATAGGGATGGCTGAGAGCACAAAAATGAATATATTTGGAGAGATGATCAACCACAACGAGAATCACTGTCTTCCCGCCAGATTTAGGGAGCCCTTCAATGAAATCCATAGAAATATCTATCCAAATCCGTGTAGGTATGGGCAAGGGTTCAAGCAATCCTAGAAGGAGTGTTGTTTCACCCTTATTGCATTGGTAGGTATCACATTCGGCCACCATCTGTTGAATTGTCCTTTTCATGCCCTGCCAAAAGAAGTTACGCCGTGCTCTTTCATATGTTTTGAGGAACCCAGAGTGCCCGGCCGATGGAGAAGCATGGAGTTCATAGAAGACAGCTTGTTGAAGATCTGTGCTCTGGGGAAGCACCAGACGACCCTTGTATCGCAGAGAAGCACCATCCTAAGAGTAATGTGGGACAACAGAAGGATTATTGGTCAAGCGTTGGATGATCTGAGATAAGGAAGAGTCATTGACATAACCCTGTTGAACAGATTGCAACCAATTTGGAACATGCATAGAAATAGCTGAAAGAGAACCTTGGGCATCAAATGTGTGAGAAAGAGCATCTGCCACAATATTGTCTTTACCCTTCTTGTAAGTGATCTCATAGTCATAACCCATGAGTTTTCTAACCCATTTCTGTTGTGCCGGGGAGGAGACACGCTGGTCCAAGAAATATTTCAGACTCTGGTGATCAGTCTTGATGCAGAAATGATTCCCTAATAGGTATGGACGCCACTTCTGTACTGCATGCAAAATAGCCATCATTTCCTTCTCATAGGTAGAGGTAGCTAAATTCTTACCTGAAAGGGCTTTGCTGGTGAACGCAATGGGGTGGTCATATTGAAGGAGAACAGCACCAAGTCCATTGCCGTAAGCATCACTCTCAATAGTGGAGGGCTTGGAAAAATCAGGCATAGCTAGCACCGGTGTAGTACACATAGCTTGTTTTAGTTTGTCAAATGCACACCGAGCAGCAGGTGTCCATGTAAAAGCATCTTTTTTTCAATAGAGCAGTTAATGGAGCTGCAATCTTCCCATAATCCTTGACAAACTTGCGGTAGTAGCCAGTCAACCCCAAAAAACCACGAAGGCTCTTGAGTGTCTGAGGATGTGGCCAATTGTTCATGGCCTCGATTTTAGCAGGATCCACGCGAACTCCTTGTGCTGAGATAATGTGCCCGAGATACTCAACTTCCTTTTGTCCAAAAACACATTTAGACTGCTTGGCATGGAGATGATGGTCAGAGAAAAGTTGCATGACAAGATCCAGATGCTGGAGATGTTCATCCCATGTTTTACTGTAGATGAGGATATCATCAAAGAATACCAGAATGAATTTCTGCAAGTAGGGTCGAAATATTTTATTCATTAAGGCCTGGAATGTGGAAGGAGCATTAGTGAGGCCAAAGGGCATGACCAAAAACTCATAATGGCCATCATGTGTGTGGAAAGCTATTTTAGGAATATCATCCTCATGAACCCGAATTTGATGATACCCAGAACGAAGATCCAACCTGGAGAAAAAGTGAGCCCCATGAAGCTCATCAACAACAGGAATTGGAAACTTATCCTTGATGGTGAGGTGATTAAGTGCTTGGAAGTCAATGTAGAGGCGCCATGACCCATCTTTTTTGCGGACAAGAATAACTGGAGAAGAAAAGGAACTTGTGCTTGGGCGAATAATACCTTGCTTCAATAAGTCCCGAACGAGCATTTCAATCTCTGTTTTTTGGTGAAATGGGTAGCGATAGGGCCTGATGTTGGGAGGAACGCTGCCAGGAAGGAGATGAATACGATGGTCTTCTGGCCTGGAAGGTGGTAATCCCACCGGTTCAGCAAAGACACCTGTATACCGATCCAGAATTTGTTGTAGATCCAAAGGAGTAGTGGAGACCGCTGATGGTTGCATCTGGATGGAATGGATCTGAGCGATGACACCATGTGAATTCTTCTTGAGGAGTTTTTCCATGCGATGTGAACTAATGATGCTGAGAGAACCTGGTTGTAATCCTGTCAATGTGTGTTTGTGTCCATTCTCGGAAAACTGCATCCAAAGTTCGGCAAAATCCCATAAGATAGGGCCGAGTGTGCGTAGCCATTGAGCGCCCAAAACCACATCACATCCACCTAAGGGCAAGGCAAACATGTCAGAGCGCAAGGTATAATCTCCCATAGAGATACGCACATTTTGACACTTCCCTTTGCAAGGTAAGGTGCCCCCATTGACAATCATGACTTCAAAGTTGGAGCAAGGATGGATAAAAAAATCAGCTTGTTTGGCGATCCGAGGGCCAATGAAATTATGCGTGCTACCAGAATCAATGAGCATTGTAAGAGGAAGCTTCTTGAAGTAACCCCTGACCCGCATTGTTTGGGGGGTGGTGATTCTAGCTAAGGCATGGAGAGATATCTCTGGCTGGTCATCCTGAGATGGAGGGTCACTAGGCGGTTCCTGAATGTCGACCGGAGCATCCAGTGTTTCTAGATCTTCGTCACCCATTTCAGAGGCAGGTGGAGACTCCACATCCAGGAGATAGAGATTTTGCTGAACACATCTATGTCCCCGAGTGAATTTCTCATCACAATTATAGCAAAGCCCCTTTTCTCTGCGTGCTTGCATCTCTATTTCAGACAAACGCTTGATAGGAGTCGGTCGAGGAGCCTGCGGTATAGGTGGTCGCTGAGAACCCATAGTTCGGAAGGGAACAAAAGTGGGCTTTGTTGGGCTGCAATCTTTTCTTCTTCCAACTTAGCCAACCCGAGTGCTTCCATCATTGTGTTGGGACAGAACATTTTGACCTCAGAGCGAATGGCATCCTTTAGACCACTGATAAAACAACTCCGGTAAAATTAATCAGACAATCCTTCGGTGTGGTTGGCTAGATTCTCAAATTCGGTTTGATACTCTCTCACAGTGCCAGTTTGGCGAAGTTTAGTGAGGGCTCCTTTGAAGTCATCAAAAGCACTAGGACCAAATCGTTGCAAAAGGAGATGGAAAAAGTCTGGCCAGTTGGGCTCTGGATGAGCCTTGATGTACCAACGGTACCATTGAAGAGCTTCCCGTTCCCAATGAAAGGATGCCAACGAAACTTTGTTGCCATCAAAAGTATTATGCAGACTGAAGTACTGTTCTGCACGATAGATCCATCCAGTTGGATCGGTACCATTGAAGCGAGGAAAATCAAGCTTCGGACCACGGAAATTGCTGGAAGAAGAGAACCCATTGTCTACTGAAGACTCGGACTGCCGTTTGTTGTTCATAGCTGAATGTTCAAGATGGAGACCGAGAAATTTTTCATCCAGATCCTGGAGTTTGGCTTGGATGGCTGCAAGTGCTTCCTCCATGGTTTTTGCTCCTGCACGGGTGACAACCATAACCAGGATTTTTTATTTTTTATTTATTTATTTATTTATTTATTTATTTCTGACTGTGTAGGAAAACAAAAACAGGAACTACTTCAGTAAGGAAAAATTTGGATTTGGGAAAAAATCAGAAGGGTAATTGGAGTTTGACTAGGTTTTGGACACTGTTGGATAGACAGGGAAGCAAAAATGAGGATTTCAGAAACAGGGTAAAAGAATGGGAAAATTTGGCAGAGGGGAACAAAGAAGCAGAATTCAGAAAGGAACTCTGTGGTAAAATTTGAAGGTGATTGGGTGAAATCTGAGGAAGTTATGGCAAACCCTAAAAATAGACAAATGTGGGATTTCGTGCTTTGGGAAGTGGAATTGGGAATAGGGTCCTCAGGACTGAAATATGCAGAATGGGATGACAGGGGTTCCCCTAAAATTTCAAGGAAAACAGAGTGAAAATAAGGGAGCGGCTATGGCTCGAAAGAGATCTGGAACATCGCCAAATGGATTGAAAACGGCTGAATCTGGAACGGCGCAGCAGTGATCGACAATAGTTCAGCTGAAAGTAGATATGGACCCCAGGTATGTGCGGCTTCCTAACAGTTCAGGAGTTTCACTCGGCCACTAATGCGGTCTGACGGCTTGCGTATTGGGGAAATACCCCTCACTCCACGGCTCAGGTAAAACTGATAACCACTTTGCCACAAACGACAGCTCTTGGTTTACCTCACGGGTGGGAACTAGTCAATCAGGTAGGGGTCGTTGCCCTTTTCGCTGGCAGGTCCTCTCAATGGGACAGCTACTTCGGGGTTCCTGTGGTACTCCTCACAATGAGTTTTAGGGCTTATGCCCAAGTACTTCCCACAGTTAAGTGGATAGGGATTATTCCCAAATCCGAACCTGCAACAGATGCGAAAAAAAAATTTGACGGAAATTTCACCCAGCGAGCCCAAGAAGGTGCTCTGATACCAGATGTAAGGCACCTGCAACAATTAATTAACAAGAATACGCGAAATAGCAGAAATGACAGAACTCAGAATCACTTTTGTATTGATCACAGGCCACTTCGAGGGGGCAACCTCCTTTGAGCAAGCTCAATACAAATAACTTCACGGTGCCTTCATAGGTCTCAACACACACTTATATACTAATTCTAGGCGCCAATACTATGGGTCGAAACCGTGGGCCGTTACAAACTATGGATCACAATACTACGGGCGACTTACAAAGCATATGCGCCAACAATAATAACACAAACTATTGATCAACAAATACTACGGGACGACTTACAAAGCATATGCGTCCAACAACAACCTACTAACAAAGTAAAGACATGGGTTCCTAACAGTAGAATTGGATCATCATCACAAACAAAATTTGAATATGAAATCTCATGTGAAGAAACATGTGAAGGTGATGTCTCATACTCCAAATTTGAACTATCATGTGATGGGGATTCCCTCTCTTGAAACTCATCATCACTCTCAAACTCTGAATCTAAAAGCTCATGTGAAGAAGCAAGTGAAACTGGCTCATCATCACTTCTAAACTTTGAATCTGATGAAGTGGGAACATCATGAAACTGCTTCTGAAGCTACATGTAGATCTCTGATATCTCCCTTGAGCCATCATAGGTGAGGTTTTTACCAAAAGAACTAGAATCTGATGATGGATCTTCAATAAGATCACTAGTGGATTTAGTAGTGATGGCCCTTTTGGCCATCGGAGTTGAACCAATTGGTGCTAGATCTTCAGGTTCTTGTGGATCTGGATCTAGCATTCACACTTCTTCAAGAGTCCTCTTTTTCTCAATCTTCTTAGATTGATCCTTGCCTTTCAGGCAACCTTTGCAGGTTCCATGAGCAATCTTCTCTCTTAGAAGACCATCAACCACATTTTGAGGTAGCTTGTAGTTGAGATGAGATAGTCTATCTCTTTATCTCCCCCAGCCCCTCTCCTCCCCGTCGCACTCCCATCTCTCTCTCCCTCTCTCTCTCTCTCTCTCTCCCCCTAACCCTCTAACACCCCCCTCTCACTATCACACTATCACTACCCCTATCCTCTGCTCTCTCTCCCTAAACCCACTCCTACTCTCCCTACCCATAACCACCCCCTCTCCAGCCCCCCTCTTTCTATTCTTCCCCTTCCCCTTCCCCTTACCCCTCTCTCTCTCTCTCTCTCTCTCTCCGACACTAATCCCCCTCCCCTACCACTCAAAACTACCCATCTCTCTCTCTCTCTCTCTCTACCCACACCCTATATCCCCCCTTCTCTCTAACTTCCCTAATCCTCCCTAACCCCCATAACTGTGATATCTATCTCTTTCTCTCCCCCATCCCCCCTCCTCTACTACCCGTAATCACCCACACCCTTCCTCCTTGATCCCTCTCTCTCTCTTTCCCTCTCGCACACACCTCTACTCCTCTACCTACCCCTAACCCATATGCCCATCTCTCTCCCAACCCCCTAAAACCCCACTCTCTCTCTCTTTCTCTCTCTCTCTCTCACACACACACACACACACACACACACACACACATCCCTACTAATACCCCTACAATTTATCGCCATTCTCCTCTCTCTCTCTCTCTCCTTAACCCTTAGTAACCCCCCTCTTTCACTCTGTCACCCCCTACTCCTCCTATCTCTAACACCCCCGAATCCTCTCTCTCTCTCCCCGCTCTTCTCCCTAACCTTTAATAACCCATTATATCACTATTTCTATACCCTACTCCTCCACATACACCTAACCTCCACCTCCCCTCTCTCTCCCCCAACCCCTAACACCCCCCCCTCTCTCTCACATTCTCTCACAACCCCTAACCTCCCTCATTCTCCCTAACCTCACTCATACTCTCCCTACCCATAAACACCCGCTAATCCCCTCTCTCTCCTAATCCCCCTAACACCCCCTCTCTCTCTATCTCTCCTAATCCACCTCCCCCTACCACTTACCACCACCCATATCTCTCTCTCTCTCTCACACACACACACACACACACACACACTCACCCAACCACTAACCCCCCTCCTCTCTCTCTCTCTCCTTAAACCTTACTAAAATCCCCTCTCACTCTCTCACCCCCCTACTCCTCCCCCTACCTTTAACTCCCCCTCCTCCTCCTCCTCCTCTCTCTCTCTCTCACTCACCTATTCCCCGTAACCCTTACTAACCCCTTCTTTCACTCTCTCTCCCCTACTACTCTACCTACACCTAACCCCCACCCTCCCTCTCTCTCCCCCAACCCCCTAACACCCCGCCTCTCCCTCTCACATTATCACTACCCCTAACATGCCTCTCTCTCTCTCTCTCTCCCTAACCCACCTCCTACTCCCCCTACCCATAACCACCCCTCCACCTCTCTCTCTCTCTCTCTCTCACACACACACACACACATCCTACTCCTCCCCCCTACCACTAACCCCCCCTCTCTCCTTAAACCTTACTAACCCCCTCTTTCACTCTTTCCCCCCTAATCCTACCCTTACCTATAACCCCCCTCCCCCTAATCTTCCCATTAACTCTAACCCCCCTCCTCCTCTCTCTCTCTCTCCCATATTCCCCCTAACCCTTACCAACCCCCTCTCTTTCTCTCTCTCTTTCTCTCTCCCCTACTCCTCCACCTATGCCTAACCCCACCTCTCTCTCTCTATCCCCCAACCTGGTAACACCCCCCTCTCTCTCTCACACACTCTAAGTACCCCTAACACCCCCTCTCTCCCTACCCCTACGTGTTTTGCAGAACTAAAACATGCATACATTTTGTAGAGATAAAACGTGCATGCATTTTGGTTTTCATGGCACCCATATATGTGGGAAAGGAAAATTTGAATTTAAATGAAACACACTTGCATTCCTTGCCATCTAAATGGAGCCTCATTAAGTGTTTGGGTGTCATCCATCTTCCTATGTGTCTACTTTGGAATTAGCTCCGGGTTAACCAATCCTATGCTATGGAATATGGTAAACCATACCTAATTGGGAATTTCATCCATTTTCTCAATATGCTCATGTTTTACCACTCGTTACAATATGCTACACATAATCATTTTTTATGAAAATTTGGACCTAGTTATGTAATGCCACAAAAAATACCATAATAATTTTTTTTATTTAGTTATAGCGGAGATAAATTTGACTGTCTTGACATCACTTTGACTATCTTCTTAACCCTTATTATTATATTTAAATATAGTCCTTACTTTGACTGTTTGAACAGTTCTATTATGCATTGGACAACTCATACAAGTCTGTATAATTTTCTCAATCTTCTTAGATCGATCCTTGCCTTTCAAGCAACCTTTGCAGGTGCCATGAGCAATATTCTCTCTTAGAATACCATCAACCACATTTTGAGGTAGCTTGTAGTTGAGATGAGATAGTCTATCTCTTTATCTCCCCCAACCCCCCTCCTCCCCATCGCACTCCCAGCTCTCCCTCTCTCTCTCTCTCTCCCCCCTAACCCTATAACACCCCCCTTCTCCCTATCACACTATCACTACCCCTATCCTCCTCTCTCTCTCCCTAAACCCCCTCCTACTCTCCCTACCCTTAACCACCCCCTCTCTAGCCCCCCTCTTTCTCCCCTTCCCCTTCCCCTTACCTCTCTCTCTCTCTCCGACACTAATCCCCCTCCCCTACCACTTAGAACCACCCATCTCTCTCTCTCTCTCTCTACCCGAACCCTATATCCCCCCTTCTATCTAACTTCCCTAATCCTCCCTAACCCCCACAACTGTGATATCTATCTCTTTCTCTCCCCCATCCCCCCTCCTCCCCTACCCGTAATCACCCACACCCTCCCTCCTCGATCCTCTCTCTCTCTCTCTCTCTCTCTCTCTCTCCCTCTCCCTCTCTCTCCCTCTCTCTCTCTCTCCCTCTCGCACACACCTCTACTCCTCTACCTACCCCTAACCCCTACCACCCCTCTCTCTCCCAACCCCTAACACCCCACTCTCTCTCTCTCTCTCACACACACACACACACTTCCCTACTACTCCCCCTACCATTTATCGCCATTATCCTTTCTCTCTCTATCTCCCCCTCCTCTCCCTAACCCTTACTAACCCCTTTTTTCACTCTGTCACCCCCCTACTCCTCCTCCTACCTCTAACACCGCTGAATCCTCTCTCTCTCTCCCCACTCTTCTCCCTAACCTTTAATAACCCATTATCTCACTATTTCTATACCCTACTCCTCCAAATACAACTAACCTCCACCTCCCCTCTCTCTCACACTCTCTCACTCCCCCTAACCTCCCTCTTTCTCCCTACCCATAAACACCTGCTAATCCCCTCTCTCTCCTACTCCCCCTAACACCCCCTCGCTATCTCTCTATCTCTCCTAATCCACCTCCCCCCTACCACTTACCACCACCCATCACTCTCTCTCTCTCTCTCACATACACACACACACACTCCCCCTACCACTAAACCCCCTCCTCTCTCTCTCTCTCTCTCTCTCCCCCTAAACCTTACTAAACTCCCCTCTCACTCTCTAAACCCCCTACTCCTCCCCTAACTTTAACTCCCCCTCCTCCTCCTCCTCCTCTCTCTCTCTCACTCACCTATTCCCAGTAACCCTTACTAAACCCTTCTTTCACTCTCTCTCCCCTACTACTCTACCTACACCTAACCCCCACCCTGCCTCTCTCTCCCCCAACCCCGTAACACCCTGCCTCTCCCTCTCACTTTATCACTACCTCTAACATGACTCTCTCTCTCTCTATCTCTCCCTAACCCACCTCTTACTCTCCCTACCAATAACCACCCCCTCCACCTCTCTCTCTCTCTCTCTCTCTCACACACACACACACACACCTACTCCTCCCCCCTATCACTAACCCTCCCTCTCTCTCCCTAAACCTTACTAACCCCCTCTTTCACTCTTTCCCCCCTAATCCTACCCTTACCTCTAACCCCCCTCCCCCTAATATTCCCATTGAATCTAACCCCCCTCCTCCTCCTCTCTCTCTCTCTCTATCCCATATTCCCACTAACCCTTACCAACCCCCTCTCTTTCTCTCTCTCTTTCTCTCTCCCCTACTCCTCCACCTATGCCTAACCCCACCTCTCTCTCTCTCTCTCTCTCCCCCAACCTGGTAACGCCCCCCTCTCTCTCTCTCACACACTCTAAGTACCCCTAAATCCCCCTCTCTCCCTACCCCTACGTGTTTTGTAGAACTAAAACATGCATGCATTTTGTAGAGATAAAACGTGCATGCATTTTGGTTTTCATGGCACCCATATATGTGGGAAAGGAAAATTTGAATTTAAATGAAACACACTTGCGTTCCTTGCCATCTAAATGGAGCCTCATCAAGTGTTTGGGTGTCATCCATCTTCCTATGTGTCTACTTTGGAATTAGCTTCGGTTTAACGAATCCTATGCTATGGAATATGGTAAACCATACCTAATTGGGAATTTAATCCATTTTCTCAATATGCTCATGTTTTACCACTCGTTACAATATGCTACACACAATCATTTTTTATGAAAATTTGGATCTAGTTATGTAATGTTACAAAAAATACCATAATATTTTTTTTATTTAGTTATAGCGGAGATAAATTTGACTGTCTTGACATCACTTTGACTATCTTCTTAACCCTTATTATTATATTTAAATATAGTCCTTGCTTTGACTGTTTAAACAGTTCTATTATGCATTGGACAACTCATACAAGTCTGTATAATTATCTAGCTTGCCAAACCGATCTTAAATCTCATCAATAGGCTCTATAATTTTTTTTTTTACCATGACAGTCCTTTACGAAATTGTAGTGTTCCATTCATGTCTTTTAATCCCAAACTTAATGATTGTCTTAACTCTTATATATACATGTTTGTTTATATGACTATATTACTACCATTCTTTATGTATTTATACTAGGCCTATATTATTGGAGTTCTTGGTCTATTTTTAATCCAAGCTTACTCACTTTCAATATCTGTATATGAATACTGCATTAGATACTCATTATGATGCTCCATTTATAACATTTAGACAATTCCACAATCAATTTGCATACATGTATTTTATTGGCTAATACCATGAATTACTTTTATGTTTACATTCATGTTCTTTTAATTATTAGCTTAGGCATTGCTCTTACTAAGCGAAGTCAGCCTTAGAGAGGTCGTGGCTTCTTAGCCATGACTTACTTAGAAAGTGTGCTAATATTTATTATTAATCTTTGTTTGCAGGTGTTACACTATCCAATGTCCAAACCTTTATATGATACTATGTTGCGACCCACTTACCATTACACAAAGTATTAATACCTTGGTTCAACGTTCATGCTTTACATAAATCCTATGGCACATCCCCTTTCAAATTGCATGATAAATTGTGAAGTGATCCATAACACATTGGCATAAGGTTAAAACCTAAGTTGTGATGCATGGTTGGAGTGCCATATACCTAGCATCATACAAGACTTTAAATGAGACAGATGAAGACTCCTTCCTCAAGCTGCCACGAAGTCCATATGATGGCAGGAGGAGTAAATACTAGTTGTACATTTCAATCGAATGACTAAACCCTTCATTCCATATTTTTCATTCCTCATTTACGTTTTGGATGGGTCGTGAGACTTCTGTTCGCTCATGGTATTTTCCCCTCTACTCAACCTCAGGTCACAGAGGTGTTTTCTGGTCATTTGACTCCATTCTCGAGATGGATAATGCTCAATGGTTCAACGCATGAGTCTTGTTGCAGTGAGGAAGAGTTTCCTTCTTTTCTGCCTTGAAAATGGGGGTTTACATCACCCAACTTGCTCAAATGCGTCCAACGCTTACAACTCTTAGCTAAGGTAAGAACTATGGTCAGATTTGCATTTCTGTGTTATTGTTTCCATTATTTACATGATATATTCATTGTATTTACAAGTTTGTTTTGTTTGAAACATAATAACCAGGTAAGGGGCGTGGCTCATGGAGTTTCTTGTTCAACATAAAGTATCCGGTAAGCTCATGGCCTCAATGGCCACACTCCTTTCTCGAGGATGGATTTTATAATGAGAACTCAAGGGCTACATTTCCCAGGATGTTATGGTCCAAATTTCCATTGGTTTTAAATGGCTATAAGATAGCTCTAAAGTCTTATTCTTGAAGGCGTTTTTCCTCTGTTACTTGTCTGAGATATTTGTTTAATTCCTACATTGCCATCACTGTGTATCGACCCTGGGGTTTATTTTCCCTTTGTGGAATTAAGTCTTGTAATAACTGGTGTAGTGTGTGCTTAAATGGTACTCTTGTTTATATATATATATCCATACTCTTATGTTTATAGATTGTTTTCCCTACAGGGAATAGGGTCTATTTTGACAACGTTGAAGTTCCATTTATAAATTTCCTATGCAAATCGTTTTACAATTTCTAAGTTTACATATAGTTTAGGGTTTATTTATAATTATTGATTCTATTAATGTGTTCTCCTCCTAATATATAACTTATGGGATTCGATCCCAGGTCAATTTTTTACTCCTTCTGCATTGATTGTATGTTAAGTCTTTGAATATTACACCTCCCTCATGGGGATAGGATAGTGAGCATAAATGCCGAGTTAGACACCCTAAGGTTTGAACTTATGTGTAAGGGTTGCTCCTTCGATTCAAATTAAATATTATAGGGTCTTTGAACCTCTATTTATTTCCTTGTTTCCAAATCCAACTCGACTCCTGTGCATACATTTTCATTTTAGTGTTTATATGTGGATATTTGTTGGCCATATTCAAACTAATAATTTCCTATAATGATTATTTAAGAACCTATTTTGTTAATATTTAAAAGCCCTAGGTTGATTATTCAAATCCTATGATGATTATATAAACTCTTTAAGATCCTATGATGAATGTAGAAACCTTTTTAAATGAAAGCCTCAAACCCATGATGAGGCCGAGAGACCTTAATCCTTGTGCTCATGATGTTGTAAACTTACCTCAGGTTGAGATCGCCCCTTATAGGCTTCGACCTTTTGGCTTGAGCTATTTTCTCTCATTTTCTTGATTTTGAATATTTTCCCCATTTTTCTTTTATTTTATTTTGGGGATTTTCCCTATTTTAAAGGAATTTGCTTAATTTTCTTGAGGGAAATAATGAATTTTTTCCCATATGGTTGTAAACTTAGGGATTTTGGGTTGATGGAGGACAAATGTTTGGAAAAAGGGATGAATGGATTATGTGACTAGGGGGATGAGATAGGTGATCCATTTTTTGGTGTTAACAGATTTCCACCTGATGTGTGAGGGCAGGAGCTCATCATATGGCCAATAGAAATCATAAGTTGGTACTTTTTCCAGTGTAGTGAGCATGATGGTGATGGAGAACAAAGATGGGTTCGAAGGCTAGAACGAGTGCTTCATGCGAACTGCAAGGTCCGTAACTTCAAATAAAACTCCTCAATAATGGATGAGGTACATATTGTCTCAAATATATGGATGGGGTGGGAATACCCATGCTCGTATAAATGTATCAATATATACAAATAATAATAAGGCCCGAAAGGGACTTGAACTATACATGGAAATCTGTTGTGTACATCATAATGGTCCAAAGGGGACTCAAATATAAAATGTAATAATGGTCCAACCATGGATGATATGAAGAGATGAATAATGGAAACAATGGCATTCATCATGAATGTGGTATCATAAAAATTGATGCTCTACTCGATGGCCTCAACAACTAAGAGTCAGAATCTTGGAGGTACACTGGACTGCATCTGAATTGGATACTCTAGGAAGCATATGACTAAAGGGATTCCAAACACTGTCGCTAACGCAACCCAGATATCCATAGGAACATACTAATGAAGGGGTTCCAAAGAGACTCACCAATGTGATACAATCAAGGGACATCCGGGGTCTTCGAACAATAAATGAAGAGACCAACAACCTGTACGATTCTCAGTGGCGCGATGATGGAGTTGAAGTCAAACATGTGAGAAAACACCGTTCTATGGGGCACTAAGGACTCCCCTTAGGCGGTCTATAGGAACTCACCACTAATGGTGATGAGGCCAAGGTACATGGACCTCTAGGTCTATCCTCTAGAATAGATGTGCTGGCATTGATAGAGAGAGACCTGCAACTACCAAGGCGATGAGGTTTCCTTGATAGGAGCACGAGGGATACAACCAAGATGTGTTAGAACTAGACATAAGACTGAGACACTGTTGGGGGATGCGAGGGATGCTAAGGAATGGGACTCAAACTTCCCTTTTTCAGAGTATGACGATAGGGATGAGCTGGAAGCATTTGAAACTAACCTCGGGGGAGGGGGATCATAGCTTAGGGGATCAGGAACTATGACTACAATGGGGGATACTCAGAGGGGGAAACTAATAGGTGATAGGGGATGCAATCCAAGGATGAAACATCGCAGAATACTCCAAACAAAGGAGACCATACTGGGGTACGCTGCCATGATATGGGACTACACGTGATCTGCAGGGGCACCGAAAAGAACCATTTGGGCCTTCTTCATGGTTTAATGAGCTTACAGAAGGGATATAAGTGTGCTTGATATGGTATCGTCGTGTGGATTTTGAAGAGACCAAGATGGTGGATGATCGTTGGTGATTTCAATTTTAGAGAGTCTGAAAGCAGGAAGAAGATTCTAGGGGTGTTCTTTTTTGTAGGTTAGCCACCAAAGCCCAAAAAAGCATAAAAGTATGCAATGGAGAACTCTTCTAGCCGAAGGGACTAGATTATTTCTTTCTTGTAATTAGTCCATCCATCTTGAAAAATGGATAAATGTATACCAAAGAGACACATTTTCAGATACTTTAATGAGCATGAAAGGAAGCAAGATTGCTCGACGATCTTTTCATTCTTTCAGGAGTTAGAAAAAGGCTTAACATAAACTCCCTAAGTGCCTTTTTCGTAAACAGTCTATTCGGCCCGCAAAAGGGATAAACGTATACCGGGAATACATGAAAGTCAAGCAAGGAGGAAATGTTCAGAGCAAGGGATAAGTATGAGTGGACCATTGAGAGGTGTTGATGTATTTGTAACTTTAGAAGATATTCACTTGTATATTGTATGCATTACATTTGTACTTTATTGTATCCCCAACGGCGATGTATCATTCCTCCGATTCGAAGTGTCGTCATTTGTATTTGCAAGTGTCTCAAGTTACATTTTAAGTGTCGAAACTTATATTTGATAGGTTATTAGACCACCTTGGTGGGTCGGCCCTGTATGAATTATGTGGAATGGTTATTAGACTCCCTTAGGAAGTCGGCCCAGTTAGGGTTAAAGGCAGGTTAAGTTAAAGTATAAATAGAGAGTGTGACTCTCTCATTCTATTCATTCACTCACTCATCCAACTCGCATAGTTGAGAGAGAGGAGTGCACACAAGTGGAGGAGGAGTAGCTACTGAAGACATCTATATTTTGGGGTTTGATCTTTGTGATCTTTGTATTGGTGCTCATTCTATCTCTCAGGAAGTTGCGGGTTTTTCACCTTCTTAGTTTTCCCAGAGGAAACATTGTGTCTCCTGTGTCTATGATTGTTATGTTGTGCATGTTATTCTCTTAGTAGGATCCTAGATAATATTTTGAATGAAATTATCAGAATTCTAACATGGTATCAGAGCGGGACTAAGAAGAAGACACTGTGTAGGTGTGGAAGCTAGGGATTCTTAATTTTTGGGTCTCTCTCCACAGATCATCAAAGGCAGGAGGCTAGGCTGACTCTCCTAAGGAAGGCACATCTTTCTGTCGAGACAAAATTTGATTATGAGCACGTTCAATTTTTGGCCCGTCATTACTGCGGGAAATTAGGGCTTTTGACAGAAGCGGAATTTTGGAGTTCTCTTAGCATAGGATTGATCTCCTCAGCAAAATCAAAGTTTAGAGACCAAGATCGAACTTTTTTGTTGGGAAGAACCCTGGGCTCTATCAAACCCTAGTTCGGGATTTTGACAAGAAAACTAGATTTTGACAGAAGCTGCAGTTCCGAAATTCGCAGGTCAAATTTGAGGGGTCAATTTTTGGAGTTTTCAAAATTTGAGCACACCATCTTGCTCGCCTCAGTCAATTGCATCTCCCTATCAAGATAGAAGTTTGAAATTCCAAGCTTGTATTTTTAGGGTTTCTATGACAAACCCTAGCCAGCTCCAGATCCAGATTAAGCAAATCAAGTGGTAAGACCTAAATCTTTTATTTCCATTTGAGTTTCTCATTAAGATGTCTCACCACACTAAGCTTGAGGATAAGCTTGAAGGGGATGATAAATTCCGAGAATGGAAGTATAGGATTGGGTTAATCCTAGAAGAGAGTGAATTGGACACCTACATAAGTGAATAGGTTCCAGTTCCAGAGGGAGATGAGGCTAAGGCCTTACATAAGAAGAACTTGGTCAAGGCCAAGAGAATCATTGCAGATTCTATCAAAGACCATCTCATACCACATGTGTCTTCCCTAAAGAAACACAAGGAGATGTTTGATTCCTTGACCAAGCTGTTTGAAGGAAAGAATATAAATCAGAAGATGACCTTGTAGAACCAATTCAAGAGTATAAAGATCCAGAATGGAGAGACCATCCAATCCTACTTTACTAGGGTCTCTCAAATCAAAGAAAAACTTGAAGCTGAGGGTGAAGTGGTGGAGAATGGAGAAATGGTGATGACCACTTTGAATTTCCTACCTAGGTCATGGAACTCCTTCATCCAAGGAATCTGTGCAAGAAGGAAATTGATTTCTTTCAGTAGAGTGTGGGAGGAATGCTCACAAGAAGAAGCTAGACTTGTGGTCCCAGAAGAAAAGATGGGAAGTGAAGTCTAAGATCTCACAGCACACACCAAGAAAAGTAAGTTCAAGAGGGAGCAATATCATCACAAGAAATATTCTCACCATCATCAAAAGAAGAAAGATCTCTCTCACATTAGATGCTACACATGTGATGAGAAGGGACACTATGCCTCAGATTGTCCTAAGAACAGAAAAGGCTCCAACAACAACAAGACAAAGAACAACAAGAAGAGATATCATGGTAATGCTACTAAGGATGATGAACCTCCCAGGAAGAAGACTAAGGAAGAAAGTGAAGACTCTTCAAGTGGCGAAGAATATGTTCTAATATCTGCTCTCACAGGTACTGTTACACATGGGTGTAATGATTAGCTTATTGATAGTGGGGATTTCAAACATATGACAGGATTTAAAGAATCTCTTATGGACCTATCTGAACACGAGTAACCTCATAGGGTGAAACTTGGGGATGACTATCAATACCCCATAAAAGGAAGTGGTGAAGCCTCCTACAAATTAGACTCTGGGAAGTCTTTGAAGATGAAAGATGTTCTATATGTACCTGGTCTAAGAAAAAATCTTCTCTCCATTTCATCTTTGGATGCAAAGGGGATGAGAGTTGCATTTGTGGATGGCCAAGTACTTATGTGGCCAAAAGGTAAGACCATAGATGATGCAGTAGTGATTGGAGAGCAAGAGGGAGGATTGTGCAATTGAAGAGACAACCTAAACATGCCATGGTACATGGATCTATGGAGCCAAGTGAACTTTGGCATAGAAGGCTTGCACATGTGCACTATAGAGCACTACCAATTGCAAGCAAAGCAGTAGAAGGTCTTCCTGAAATCCAGTCAAAGCATGAAGGTGTTTGCAAAGGATGTGTAAAAGGAAAGAACACAAAGAAGGCATTTCCAAGAAATGAAAGCAAGGCAAAAGGAATCTTGGAAATTATCCACTCCGATATATGCAGTCCGATGTCATCCAGTTCTCTGAGTGGGTATGTATATTATGTTTCTTTCATTGATGATTTCTCTAGGAAGACTTGGATTTATTTATTGAAAAACAAAGATGAAGTATTCAACAAATTCAAGGAATTCAAATCCTTGATAGAAAACCACACTGACAAGAAGATCAAGACTTTTAGATCCAACAATGGTGGAGAATTCACTTCAAGAGACTTCAAGAAGTTATACAGTGATTTAGGGATTAAGAGGGAGTTGACCACTCCTTACAATCCACAACAAAATGGAGTTGCAGAAAGGAAGAATAGAACTATCATGGAAGCAGCACGGGAAATGCTTCATGACCAAGATCTGCCTATGCATCTATGGGCAGAAGCAGCAAGGACAATTGTATATGTACAAAACAGAACACTCCACAGGATACTTGACATCAAGACACTAGAAGAAGTTTTCTCTGGTGAGAAACCAGAATTTAGCCATCTCAGGATATTTGGATGTCCAGTATACACACATGTTCCAAGAGAAAAGAGGACAAATCTAGATCCTTCAGGAAAGAAGGGTATATTCGTGGGTTACAGTGAAAAATTCGAAAGCATACAGAATCTACTTTCCAGGGTTCAAGAAGATTGACATCAGCAGGGATGTGACTTTTGATGAAGATTTAGCATACATCAAACCGAGGAAGCCACCTGTTGAAGACAATGAAGAACCAAGATTACCCAGAATACAAGACACCACCATGAACGAAGCAATTCTAGAAGAAGATCGTGAAATAGAAGATCCATAAGAGCTTGTAGATCCACCTCATGAGAAGAACTCTCATAAGAGGAAACCAGAATGGGAAAGATAGCTCATCCAAGATGGAGAAAGGTATGGTGTTCCAGAAGAGGAACACAGAGAAAGGAAAGGACAAGGTCACACACCAGCTGTGTTGCCTTACTATGTGAAATAATGAACAAAGAACCTTCCAGTTATGAAGAAGCGACAGAAAAGAAAGAATGGAAGGAGGCCATGGTCGAGGAATACCATTCGATCATGGAGAATGATGTTTGGGATGTGGTCCCAAGACCAGAAGGGAAGTCTGTTGTGACTTCCAAGTGGATCTACAAGATCAAGCATGCTGCAGATGGTAGCATAGAGAAATACAGATGGCAGTGTAGAGAAATACAAGGCAAGGTTTGTGGCTCATGGCTTCTCCCAGAAAGAAGGGATAGATTATGAAGAAACTTTTGCACTTGTATCCAGATACACTTCCATCAGAACAATACTTGCTCTGGTTGCAGTGATGAAGTGGAAGATACACCAGATGGATATCAAGACAACTTTCTTGAATGGTGTAGTCGAAGAGGAAGTGTATGTGGAGTAGCCGCTTGGATTTGAGACACATGACAAGGAGCCACATGTGTGCAAATTAAAGAAAGCCTTGTACGGTTTGAAACAAGCACCCATGACATGGTACGACAGGATTGACAACTTCATGACTAGTTTGGGCTTTACCAAGAGTAAATCGGATTCCAACCTTTACTACAAGGTTGAGGAAGGCAATCTAGTGATACTCCTACTGTATGTAGATGACCTATTTGTGATAGGTGAGATTGGGTTGACTGCCGATACAAAGAGAAAGCTTGCTGCCGAGTTCGAGATGAAGGACTTGGGTATGATGCATTACTTTCTAGGTACGGAGGTGTGGCAGAGTGCAGATGGAATCTTCCTTGGACAAGGGAAGTATGTAGTAGATATCCTAAAACGGTTCAGGATGATGGACTACAAGGCCATGGACACACCTATGGCATCGAAACTGAAGCTATTGAGTGATGCTTCATCAGAGTCGGTTGATGCCACGATGTATCGTTAGATGATTGGGTCCTTGATGTACTTGAGGAACATGAGACCAGATATTTTCTTTGCTGTGAACACTTTGAGCCAGTTCCTAACAGATCCTAGACATGTTCACTTGGTTGTTGTAAAGTATATTATGAGGTACCTGAAGGGTACGGTTGATTATGGGCTCAAGTATGATGCGAATCAAAAGTTTAACCTAGAGGGTTATGTTGATTCAAATGGGCAAACAGTGCTGCAGATAGGAAGAGCACTTCGGGGTGTTGCTTTAGTATGGGATCAGGTGTGATCTCTTGGTTTAGCAGGAAACAATCCTGCGTAGCACTGAGTACAGTCGAAGCAGAGTATGTTGCAACTTGTTTGGCTAGTTGTGAGGCAGTATGGCTAAGGAAGCTACTGTATGATTTGTTTGTTCTCCAGTTGGATGCTACTTGTATCTTCTGTGACAACTAGAGTTGTTTGAAGTTGTCTGAGAACCCATTGTTCCATGACAAGTCAAAGCACATTGAAATCAAGTATCACTATATCAGGGATATGGTGCAGAGAGGAGCAATGAAGCTCCTATATGTTGCGACGAACGAGCAAATAGCAGATGTGTTGACCAAGCCACTATCCGGGGTGAAGTTTGAGTACTTCAGAGAGAGGGTTGGTGTTCTTCAGATTGAAGATAATTCCAATAGGAAGTGACGGGACAGAGATGCAGGAGCCTTTCCAAGCATGGTGGTAGGAGGATCCTTCCCATGGCTATGGATGTAAGTGTTGTGTGATGAGCATCGGGACGATGCTCTGCTATGAACATCCGGATGATGTTCTATATGATGATGATCAATATGATCATGAGCATCAGCATGATGCTCCGTGCGAGGATGATCAGTATGATCATGAGTATCAGGATGATACTTCATGGCCGTGGACAGTTTGCAGGTTGTGCAGTAGCATGAGCATATAATAGCGCCTTGGGAGATCCTATAGGTTGAGCAGGAAGCTCATAATCAGTCCTGGGATGTTCTTTCAAGGTTTTACTTGTGTAGAGGCATGTAATCAGTCCTGGGAGATCCTATAGGTTGATCAGTAAGATCGTAATCAGTCCTGGGATGCTCTTTTGAGGTTTTTCCTAATAGCATGTAATCAATCCTGGGAGATCCTATAGGTTGAGCAGGAAGCTCGTAATCAGTCCTGGGATGCTCTTTTGAGGTTTTGCTTGGTCGCATGTAATCAGTCCCGGGATATCCTATAGGTTGAGCAGTAAGCTCGTAATTAGTCCTGGGATGCTCTTTCGAGGTTTTGCGGAGTATGCATATAACATCTCCTTGGGAGATCCTATAGGTTGAGCAGTAAGCTCGTAATCAGTCCTGGGATGCTCTTTCGAGGTTTTCCAGATGCACATAATCAACCCTGAGATTCCACAGGATGGGTTGCTCGCAGAGATAATGAAGACATACATGGAGGCTAGGCCTACATCCAACATGAAAAAGGGATGGCTATGTAGAAATTCCTATGACAAGAAGAATTGAGAGATAGCACCAGTGATTGAGATGACGAGTACAGTAGCAGTGGCGATGATGCTCCGTGATCCAGTGGCGATGATCCAACTCCAGTATTGAAGACTTGTGCTTATATGTATTGACGACCTGTGTCAAGAGAATACCTTTCTAGTTAAGAGGGAGTGTTGATGTATTTGCAACTTCGGAATATATTCACTTGTATATTGTATGCATTAAATTTGTACTTTATTGTATCCCCAACGGAGATGTATCATTCCTACGATTGGAAGTGTCATCATTTGTATTTGCAAGTGTCGCAAGTTACATTGTAAGTGTCGTAACTTATATTTGATGGGTTATTAGACCACCTTGGTGGGGTCGGTCCTGTATGAGTTATGTGGAAGGGTTATTAGACTCCCTTAGGAAGTCGTCCTAGTTAGGGTTAAAGGCAGGTTAAGTTAAAGTATAAATAGAGAGTGTGACTCTCTCATTCTGTTCATTCACTCACTCATCCAACTCACATAGTTAAGAGAGAGGAGTGCGCACAAGTGGAGGAGGAGTAGCTGCTGAAGACATCTATCTTTTGGGGTTTGATCTTTGTGATCTTTGTATTGGTGCTCATTCTATCTTTGAGGAAGTCACGGGGTTTTTCACCTTCTTGGTTTTCCCCGAGGAAACATTGTGTCTCTTGTGTCTATGATTGTTATGTTGTGCATATTATTCTCTCAGTAGGATCCTATATAATATTTTGAATGAAATTATCAGAATTCTAACAAGAGGGTGGGTAGAACACTAATGGGCCTCCTTGTGGGTGGGTGAATGGCGGAAAAACAATGTAAGTACTCTAGTTTGGAAGGAGCGGAGGGCTCATGAATAGGCCACGATAGATGGAACTGTGTAGAGGTACATGGAATCGTCGATGTACATGATGGAACACAAATCGAGGTGGAGGTGCTTAAAGGATGGCATAGGAAAAAAGGTGAGTGAGAGTGCGAAAATGTCTCAAGCATCATCACGGGCATGGAATTCTGATTTCGACGATGCAAACAACAGAGGTTGGAGGAATCTGGTATGGTTGTAGGGAGAAAAAGAATCCATAAATGAGGGGGATCCCACCTTCCACATGTCATTTTCACTATTGAGAATTGGAGGTGTGTGGAGGATCCCAGAGAAATAACTGTTGATTTCTCCTGATTGGATTGGTGGAATCAACTTCTGCAACTTCTAGGTAATCCTTTGTGTCGTTGTCATTAGTTTCAATGGTTTAATTTTGTGTTTTAGGCCTCTGAGGGACCTCATTAAGGTGTGATATGGATTTAAAATACGGAGCACACATTTCGAAGGAAAAGCACACCCTGGAGCGTGCTTGTGGGATAGACAGGTGCACCCTGGAGCACAAATTTTCCATCGAAAAGAACACTCTAGAGCGCACCTTTCAGGTCAAAATATATGCTCTAGAGCATGCCTTTAGGACCGACAAACACACTTTGGTCCCTGGGGGAACATTTTACTCTCAATGATGACTGGGGGTCTTGTGTGGGCTAGTAAATCTTGCAAAATTTACTTGCATTTATATGGACTTCACCCTAGCGGGTTTAAAAAAAATGACCAACAACATAAGGAATTCTTTCATGTTCTTATGTAGCTCCTACTATGATTACATTACATTCACCATGCAAACAAGAATAACAAGGAGAGAGAAAATTATTGATTTATTTTCTTGTTTAACCTGCCTAAACTTGCACTCAACTTGTCATATTCACCTATACATTAGTGACTAAAAGAAAGAATTTATCTATCAACTTAGAATTCATCTTTTAAAATTTAAATGAGTTACGGTGAGGGTTAGAAGGAATTCCCTGATAATCATCTTGTTGAATTCCATTATATGAAAACACACTTAATTGTTAGTTCATCAGAAATTTGTATTCATCTGTTTCATTTTTTTGAGCCCAAATAGGCCCGAGTGCTACAACATCAACTCTGATACCACTTGTAGCACACCCAAAATACTCTATTTATAATTAGGCATATGGGGTATACATTTCTTCATAGAAACAAATCAAATGAGTTACTTTCATTGATTATAATCAAGTACGCCCTCATCAAATACCTAAAATGATTCTACTTATCTTTAAACATGTAACAATTAGGATTTTGTAATCAGTAGAAGATGTGCATATAACATTATTGACTCTACTACTCCCTTTATCATACATTTATAACCAATAGAAAATGTTCATTAAACAATGATACTCTACGTACGACTTCCTTCCTAAAAATGGTCTACTCTTTTGTAATCAACAAACTTCTTACCATTCTTCTCTAAGGTAACTTTGATAATAATACTATATCCTTTGTCTCTCTTAGATTTCATTCTAACTTCATCCTCTTTGTGAACCAATATCTCTAAGAATATAATGATTTACCTTTATGGTCAACAGATTCACTTCCCATATATACACTTCCCATATATACAGTTATATCTAGACAAGCTTGGATCACCCTTTTTATATTATACAAGCAACCTTTATACTTATGACACTAAGATATATATCTGTTAATTACAACATATTGTAAATAAAGGATCCATTCCCATTGAAAAATATTCCCTTTTTCAACTTATACCAATTAAAATAATTTATAAGTTAGCTCCTAATTTATCAGTGTAGTGTACTCGAACACCTATAATTTCACTTAGCAATGTCATAATTATTCATCAAGTGTGTACTAGAAAATATTATGACTATAGCTACTTGGTCAAAGCTTTATTTATACATAAATATAATGCTAAGAAAAACTAACAATTTCCAACATATACTTATTACTCATAACCAATGGTTGGATGAAAAACAATTCCTTCATAACAAAATAGCCATTGCAATGACTCTATCCACTTAACATAACCATGATCATACTCATAAATAGAACATGTCAACAATAGTGATAATAAAATTCTTGATAACATTACAACATTCCACAAGTAAAGAGCATTATTAGCCTACAGTGGAATCCATTAACACCTTGAAACTATGATGCTAATATCCAAAGGAGTAACTAAGCATAAATGAAGAACATTCATCAACAAAGGATTACACGGACATACATATAATCAAATCATTTAAAACAACACCATAAGACTACATATTTATAAATATTTCCCGCAACTTAACATGACATAGAAGCGTACTTATCTCATTAATATAGACTGATGCGACTGTAGTTGTGACTACAACTTTCCACCCAACCTTTTGTCTCTATGTCCGGCGTATATTCCTGCCATCGAGAAGCCACCCCTGAACTGAGCAACGAATCCACTAGAGTAAGGGTGCAACTAACACCTTGAATTAAATCTTATCCGTCATAGAGAAGAGTTCCCGACTCTAGAAGAAACTCTAGTTAAAATAAATTTTATCCTTTCTACATAAGATAAAGCCAAATATAACTCAAGTTATGTAACCTTAAGCCTAGGGCTATTCCCTCATTGGCTCATTTTAGATGTAATGTAATATTAGATATGTGTAACATGTCACACTCATTAGTTCAAACTTGCAGCCTTTTAGACTTCCCTAAACATAAGATAATATGTACTTACGCTCAAAGACGTAAACTAAATTAAACCCAACTCTACCCTATATTGGCTTCCTTTCATTTATGAATAATATATATCTACAATTTATCGTATTAACTGTGAATATGTTGATTGAAATATCTACACGTACATTCACATTCATGTCTTTTTCTAGGCTGTTTATAACAACATAAAACAAAAGCTGCACCAATAAATATATCTCAACAGAGAATGGGATCGAGCTCTAGGGAGCCGTCCTCTTCCCAAGCAATCACACACATAAAAATAAATATCAACAGGTAATGTAGATTGGAATCGATCTCTTTGAGCCGTTCCTTCCAACGCACCAACAAATAATAATATTAACAGGTAATGTAGATTGTTCAGAAAAAAGATCGAACTCTTCATCACACAACATAAACAACTGTATTAACAGGCAATAAACACTTGGGATCGAGCTCTTCCCATAGAGTCGTCCCTTCCCACTTCAACGCACAACATAAACGATCTGTAAACAATTGGGATCGAGCTCTTCACACTAAGCCATCCCTTCCCATACAAAGCAAAAAATGGAATAAATACTTAGCCCAAAAATGAAATAGGTTTACAATCAATAAACTGGGATCAAGCTTGCTCTTGGAGTTGTTCCCTCTCAATCAGTGCAAAAATGAAAATAAATACTCAACGCACAAATAAATTAAGTTTACAGTCAATAAGACTAGGGTTCAGTTCGCTCTTGGAGCTGTCGCCTCCCAATCAGCCCACAAAAGAAATATGTGTATATCATAATTTGTGATCAAGCTCCATATGAGCCGTCCTTCTCCATATACATTTTGCATAAATAAATTTATGTCATTATAAGCAAATCCAATAGAACCAAACAATATAATGGAGTAATAGAGAGAGGCTAGGTTCACCCTCTTCCCCATAACCAAATATGCTAGACACAAAAACATAAAAACAGTGGGAGATCGCTTTCCCCAAGAGAAAAAACTAGAACTAAAACAAAAAGAATGAGCGTCCTTCCTCAAAGGAGAACCATCCATTAAATATGAGCTATGAATAAAAACAACAAATATGCAAATCCCGAAAATTGCGAAAAAAGTCCCCGCCAAAGTTTGGGCTTGGATTTCTTAACCATCCATTAAATATGAGCTATGAATAAAAACAACAAATATGCAAATCCCGAAAATTGCGAAAAAAGTCCCCGCCAAAGTTTGGGCTTGGATTTCTTTTAATGAGGCCACATTCATCCCTTAACTCCACTCATGTACTTTTATTTTTGTGTTTTTAATGTATTTATTACCCATGCTCTTAAGCTGAGTGAGCTCTCCTTGATGCCCTCCTTGATCATAGCATTGGACTATGTGATCACTAAATCGTATAAGATATGTATATTAAGATTTAAAATAGTCATAAATAATTCAGAGAGACACACACTAATATATATATCTATATATATATGTTTTCAATCCAATTTTCAAATTAAAGTATTATATTTATTTTTATATTTATTTTATAGTAACATTTATTTGTCTTTTGATATATATATATCTATCTATATATATCTATATCTATATCTATATATCTATATATCTATATCTATATCTATATCTATATCTATATCTATATCTATATCTATATATAAGAGAGAGAACACTTATTTGTGTAATTAAGTTGTAATTAAGTCATAAAAATAATCCTTCAATCACTTTCTTCTCAAGGTGAAAATAGGAAAGACCTGCAATTCTTTCCTTTTACGAGTATTAAAGATATTTCTTGGGAATCCTTTCCAAGATTAAAGTAGGTATTTATAATAATAATATTTAGGGAATTCCCCTAATCTCACTTAGGATTATCTAATAATAATTAGGTTTATGCTAGTAAATAGGTCATAGAAGTTCATTATTAGTTTGCGGCGTGTAGTTACTTTGCTTAGGATTAACATAACTTAAGATAACACCTATAAACATTAGGACATCCAATGAACATCTACATTTCACATTTTTTCCAGTTCCCTAGACACCAAGATGACACCTGTCATAAGTGACTAGATCCTCATGGCTTCCTAGCCCTCAAACTCCCCCCTAATGGATTTAGTTGCCCGTTTCGTTTAGTTGCATCACACTTTTAGTCTCCTTATAAGTCTACCATTCAAGTTACAACTTTAGAAAATCATAACTTACAAAATTCACTAGCAGGGCCTTGGCCTTGAGCTCCTCGCCAGAAACAAGTACATAGTTACACCTTTAATTACAAAAGAAGAGGGGTAAAAGAGGGATGTTACACAGACGATAAAGCTAAATCAAGGGAAATATAGAAGCCCAATTAGAAAACATAGATGATAAAGCTGGCGCAAGAGTTGTCTAAAATCCCACGAAGTTAATGAAAGTGGTTGTTAGGTTTTGCTGATATTGCATACATGCATGTGCACAAGGATCATATTGTACTTTCTTCTCATTCATTGAAGTTCAGAGTCCCGTGCTTTCATATCATTGCCTTTAAACAGTTGTAAAATATATTCCAATCAATAAGAGAAGTCACATGTTTCTCACTCTATCTTCCTGAATTTTTCTTCTTTCTCCTAGCAATCCTCCTTGTTGGAAATATTAATTATGAGTTGATTTCATATCTAGTCCGTGCCATCTACGTTAGTAATTTTTTCAGACAATCAGTCAGTCATCCTGTTAGCAATCTGGCGCACGTCTCCTTGTATTTATTTAGCCGTGTAGTTCATAAGTCAATTTCTTAGGTAGATGTCACTCAAAAATTTAATTATAGATTTTAATGTTACTCGGTAGCTTCCAAGAGAAGCCATTTCCTGGCCTTTGTATTTAACATGAAAAACATAGTAATTTTGTAAGTGCAAAAAAAGGGAAGAGGAAGAAGGTGGAAGTCGAAGTAAGTTTAGAGTCCATAGCACTCCATGAAGTCGAGGATCTCAAGCTCATGAAAATAAAATTTTTAAAGCTTGGGAGCACAAGCTCTGTGTAAAATCCCATCGCAGTTATTTTGGTCTGGTAAAATATATTTTCATTTGTCTTGTTTTATTCCACAAAAGTTGATTTCACATGTCGCACATATTTCCTAGAGCGTGAATGTCTTAATGTTCTTTATATAAAGAATGAAAAATATTCTTGTTAAAGTTTAATTTAACTGCGATGTGAAAAGTGAAAAGTGGAAAAATCACTTGCACACAAATTTAGGACATTTCCCTAACATATTGCGCAAGAATTAAGTTTCATGTTACTCAGTTTATAAAAGTTAAGAAGTAAAAAGGGTTTTTACTTTTGTATGTACGCACTAAATTTCTTTTAGTTGCAAAAAGGTGAAATGATACTTTATAAAGTATCTATCAAAGTTTGGGTTATTGTGCAAATACAAACATTTGTGCACAATAAATTGCAAGTTGCGAACAAGACATACAAAGTAAATTCTGTGTATTAAACATTAAACTTTGCAGTAAACTTTAAACAATAAAGTTTGAGCAATAATTTCTAGTAAATTGCAAATTGTAAAAACTATGCAGTGAAATCTTGGTCTGCATAGTTTTTCCTTGATCTGGTATCAGAGCCGGTTATCAAAGTTTGGTTTAAGAAGAAAAACAACTTTGTTTTACAAGAAGGGGATTTTTAAAAATTAAAAGATGGTCTCCACTTCTGGTGCAAAAATGTCAAGTCTGTAGACTCCAATTTTTAGAGGAAAAAATTATGAATATTGGTCTCTCACCATGAAGGCGTTGTTCAGAGGTCAATATGTATGGGATATAGTCGAAAATGGCTATGTTGAACTAGCAAACCAAGAAACATACAATGCTCTCACACAAGCTGAGAAGGATATCTTGAATGAACAAAGGAAGAAGGATGGAAAATCCATGTTTAACATACATCAATCAATGCATGAAAGCATACTTCCAAGAGTAGCAACAAGAAATATATCCAAAGAGTCATGGGATGCACTACATACTTCCTATCAAGGTTTGGACAAAGTAAAGACTGCCAAATTGCAAATTCTTATAAGATATTTTGAATCTCTGTCAATGAAATATATAGAATCAATAGAATCATTTTATACTTGATTTATTGGAATGAAAAATTAAATGAAATCTCATGGAGAAGTTGTAGAAGATAGAAAAGTTGTTGAGAAGGTGCTTGGGTGCCTTCCCCACAAATTTGAGTGTCTAGTTGTGACTTTGGAAGAAAACAAAGACTTGAGCAATTTTAGCATTGATGAGTTACAAGCTTCTCTCATCAATCATGAACACAAAATATATAGATCAAATACATCACTGGAAGGTGCATTTGCAGAACAATCATCCATCAGTCATGGAAGAGGAAGGGGGAGATCAAATTTCAGAGGAAGAGGAAGAAGTTTTTCTAGAGGAGGACACAGTAGTAGCCCTGCAAATGTTGCTGGTAGAGGTTAAAACCAGAATTATGGATAGCCAAGTAACCAAATATTTGATAAATAAAAAATACAATGCCATTATTGTAAGAAATTTGGACATTTTTCATATGAATGCAGGAAGAAACAACATGAACAGAGCAAGCAAGGACAAATCCAATTAGGTAACACTAACACTTCCACTAGCACAATGTTTTTGGCATGTGCATCCCCATTTGAATGCAATATTGCAAAAGAAATTCCATGTGACATATGGTATTTAGATTTAGGCTGCAACAATCATATGTTTGGAAATTTAGATTTGTTTTCCAATCTAGATAAATCAGTTCAAACTGATGTTACACTTGGAAACAATATCCAAGTCACTGTTTTGGGAAAAGGGACTGTTGGTATTCTAACCAAACATGGGGAGAATGAAAATATGCCTGATGTTTATTATGTCAAAGGTCTAAAACATAATTTAATGAGCATTGGAAAATTGCTACAAAAGGCTACAGAGTCTACATGGAAAACAATCATTGTGTGATTTTGGATAAGTATCCAAGCAAACAACTGATAGAAAATGTGCGAATTACAAGAAATCGCTTGTTTCCTTTGAGGATAAGACTTGATATGAAGGGAATGACAACTCAAGTTGTTCATGAATCCGAGAATGAGCATTATGGAGAAACATTCTAGGCAGCAAGTAAGAAACAAGAAAAAGACAGTGATGCAGAAATACAAGAAACATTTCAGAAAGAAACAAATGATGAATCTTGGCTGTGGCATTTTAGATTTGGACATTTGAATTTTGGTGGGATAAAGCTACTACACATGAAGAATATGGTGAAAGGTTTTCCACTAATCGAAAAACCAGAAAGAGTATGTGAAGGTTGCATTTTTGGCAAGCAACATAAATAATCCTTTCCATTGGAAAAGTCATATCGAGCGCGCACACCATTTGAAATTGTGCACTTTGATATTTGTGGACCAATACAAACACCATCCATAGGTGGATTCAATTATTTTCTCTCATTTATTGATGATTTCACAAGAAAAACATGGATTTATTTTCTCAAACAAAAATTTGATGCATTTGGATGTTTTCAGCAGTTCAAGGCACTTGTGGAGAAGCAAAGTGGTCACTTCATCAGAGTCTTAAGAACAGACATAGGTGGTGAATATGTCTCAAATTATTTTCTAACTTTTTGTAAATCTCATGGCATACACAAGCAATTCACTACTCTGTATACACCTCAAAAGAACAATGTCGTAGAAAGAAAGAATAGAACCATTATGGAGATGGCACACAGTATGATGGAAACCAAACATTTTCCAAATGAATATTGGGCTGAGGCAGTTGTTACTGCTGTATACATCATGAATAGGTGTCCAACAAAGAGTGTGAAGAACAAAGTTCCTCAAGAGGCATGTACAGGTATGAAACATAGTGTTTTTCATTTAAAATATTTTGGCTGTGTCACATATGTGCATATTCCAGATGAGCCAAGAAAGGAATTAGATAAGAAGGGGCATAAATGCATATTTGTTGGTTATTCAAAAGATACAAAAGCATGCAAACTGTATGATCTTGTCGCAAGAAAGGTTATAATTAGTTGTGATGTTCAATTTGTGGAGAATGAATCATGGGATGGAAGTGTAGAAAAGACAGTGAAAATTTTGAATCCTGTCGTACATGATGATATAATGGAAGAAGTACCATAAGAAACTCAACATGTCGCAGTACCATCCACCCCTAGGAATACACAACATGTCCCACCTCAAGATACTGCGCCACAAGTTGCAGTTCAATCTACACCAGCAAGTACACCAAGAGCGCATTAGACTCCAACAAGCAGCTCAAGGAATTATTCATCCCCAGATCCAACTTTAGCAAGTTTGTTGCCATGGAGAACAAGAAGTATGCGCAAAATTTATGATGTTGATACAACAAATTCATTTTCAGTTTTTGCATTATTTTATCAAATAGATGATCCACTAACTTTTGAAGAGGTTGTCAAAGATGATGTATGGGCACAATCCATGGATGAAGAAATTGAATGCATTGAAAAGAATCAGACATGTGAATTGGTAAAGTTACCCAAAGATAATGATGTAATAACTGTCAAATGGATTTATAAAACCAAGCAAGATGTTGATGGAAATGTGTAGAAGCACAAGGCGAGATTAGTTGCAAGATGGTTAACACAATAACCCGACATAGATTTTAATGAAACATTTGCAACTGTTGGTAGCATGGATACCGTCAGAACAATTTTGGCCATAACTGCGCACAAAAAAATGGCCTGTTTATCAGATGGATGCTAAATCTGCTTTTTTAAATGGTTATTTCGAAGAGGAAGTGTATGTGGAACAACCACAAGGATATGATGTTCGAAGACAAGAAGACAAAGTATATAGGCTGGAAAAGGCACTTTATGGATTGAAGCAAGCTCCTAGAGCTTGGTACAGTCGCATTGATTCCTACCTCATTCAAAATGGATTTCACAGAAGTGAATGTGAACCAATGTTGTACACCAAAGTCAACAAACAAGGTAACATGTTAATTGTTTGTTTATATGTTGATGATTTAACATTTATTGGTGATTTTGGCATAGAATATTTTAAATCAGTCATGGAGAATGAATTTGAAAGGGTTGATTTGGGGATTATGAGATATTTTATGGGAATTGAAGTCCATCAATCCAAAGATGGTATATTTATTTCACAATCCAAATATGCAAATGAAATATTGAAAAGGTTCAATATGGTAAATTGTAAATCTACCCCAACACCAATAATAACAGGACTGAAATTAAGCAAGGAGGATGATGGATCAAATGTTTATCCTACCCTGTTCAAAAGGCTAGTTGGAAGCCTTATGTACCTTACTAGGACAAGGCCTGATATAATGTATGGAGTAAGTTTAATCTCAAGGTTCATGGAGTCTCAAAAAGACACACACTGGGAAGCAGGTAAAATAATTCTAAGGTATGTAAGTGGCACAAATGATTTTGGAATTTTGTACCCAACTTTTGAAGATTTCAGACTTGTTGGATACACTGATAGTGATTGCAGAGGTAGCATGGATGATAGGAAAAGCACCTCTAGTTATAAATTTAATTTTGGTATAGGAGTAGTATCACGGGAATCAAAGAAACAACCCATTGTAACTCTATCATCAGTAGAATCTGAGTATGTCGCAGCTACAAGTGCTGCATGCCAAGCTATTTGGATGCATAGAGTGTTAAAGGATGTGTCACAATGTCAGGAAGAACCCACAGCAATTTACTGTGACAACAATTTAGCCATTGCACTGCCAAATAACCACATTTATCACAAAAGAACCAAGCACATTGACACATGGTATCATTTCATCAAAGAATTAGTAAATAACAAAGAAATTTTCTTAGAGTTTTGTAGGTCTAAAGATAAGTTGGTAGACATATTTACAAAATCATTAGAAAAAGAAAATTTCCAGTATTTGCACAGTTGTTTAGGAGTTGTAAATTGCTGATATTTCTTTGGTAAATTCCAGTTTTGATGTAATTTTTTAATTTCAACTGCTCATAATTAAGGGGGAGTGTTGATTAATTATGATCTGATTGGGTATCTAGTCTGCACCATCTACGCCATTCATTTTGTTAGACAATCAGTCAGTCATCCTGTCAACAATCTGACACATGTCTCCTTGTATTTATTTATCCGTGTAGTTCAGAAGTCAAGTTCTTAGGCAGATGTCACTCAAAAATTTAATTCCATTCTTTAATGTTACTCAGTAGCTTCCAAGAGAAGCCATTTCTTGGTCTTTGTATTTAACATGAAGAATATAGTAATTTTGTAAGTGAAAAAAAAGGGAAGAAGAAGAAGGTTGAAGTCGAAGTAAGTTTGGAGTCCATAGCACTCTGTGAAGTTGAGGAGCTCAAGATAGTGAAAATCAGTTTGTTAAATCTTGGGAGCACAAGCCTTATGTAAAATCTCGTTGTAGGTATTTTGGTACGGTAAAATATAGTTGCATTTGTCTTGTTTTATTCCGCAAAAATTTATTTCACATGTCGCACATATTTCCTAGAGCTTGAATGTATTAATTTTCTCGGTTTATAAAAGTTCACAAGTAAAAAAGGTATTTACTTTTGTATGTGCGCATTAAATTTCTTTTAGTTGCAAAAAGGTGAAATAATACTTTATAAAGTATCTATCAAAGCTTGGGATATTGCACAAATACAATCATTTGTGTGCAGTAAATTGTAAGTTGTGCACAAGACATACAAATTAAAGTCTATGCAGTAAACATTAAACTGCGCAGTAACTGTAAACAATAAAGTTTGCGCAACAATTTCTAGTAAGTTGCAAATTGTAAAAACTGCGCAGTGAAATCTTGGTCTGCGCACTTTTCCCACTCCTTTGTGAATAAAAAAGAAGAGGCACAACCATTGTTTGAGGTAAACATTTGGTTTCCCTCAAAGTAGCGGCGGGGTATTAGAATTAGGGTCCAGTCCACATCATTATGTAAAATATTTGGACATGTGAAGAGGATTACATGATAAAGTTGCAGGTAGTGAAGGTAACTTCATTAGTGGTGGGTGCAGGTAGGGAT